>JAVHMZ010180982.1:0-23803 GCA_034782995.1 Amazona versicolor
CGAACCGCTTTCATACGCTGGCCGGTGTAGTGGGCGGTATGCGCAAGGCTGCCGCCGAGCATGTCAGGGCTGCCCAAGCTAAAGAGTCGCTGGCACCCGAATCCGCATTCGCCCGTTCTCACAAAATTCAATTTCCGATTTTCCAAGGCCCTATGACCAGGGTGAGCGATTCGGCCCACTTCGCCGAGGCCGTTTCCGCCGAGGGAGCTATGCCCTTTCTGGCACTTGCTCTACTAAAGGGGTCGCAAGTAGAAGAGTTGCTCGTGCAAACGAAAGAATTGCTTGGCGAGCGTCCCTGGGGAGTCGGCATTCTCGGTTTCGTGCCTGCGAGCCTTCGCGCAGAGCAATTAGCCGCAGTCAATCGGATACGTCCAGCCTGCGCCATCATTGCAGGCGGCCGTCCGGATCAGGCCGCTAGCCTGGAAAAAGCAGGAATCGCGACTTACCTACATGTTCCTGCACCAGCCCTTCTCGAATTATTCCTCGAAGGTGGAGCTCGCCGTTTCATCTTCGAGGGCCGTGAGTGTGGTGGGCACGTGGGCCCACGCACGAGTTTTGTGCTCTGGGAAACAATGATCGAAAAGCTGCTGGAGGCCATTGCGAAGGGCATTCCGGGCAGCGATCTTCATGTTGTTTTCGCTGGTGGCATTCATGACAGCGTTTCTGCCGCCATGATTTCTGTTTTATCAGCAACCCTTGCCGAGCAAGGTGTCCGGATTGGCATCCTGATGGGTAGCGCGTACCTGTTTACAGAGGAAGCTGTAACACGCGGCGCGATCGTCGAAGGATTTCAGGCCGAAATGCTTGCGTGCCGGAATACTGTAACGCTTACCTCCGGTCCGGGGCACATTACAAGGTGCGCCGAAACTCCGTTCAATCAAGTGTTTCGTCAGGAACGGCAGAGAATGCGGATCGGCAAAAGCAGCCTTGAGGATACGCGAGACCACCTGGAAAGTCTGAATTTAGGACGTCTTCGAATTGCCAGTAAGGGGTTGCGCCGTGTCGCGGATACGCTCGAAACGGTAGAAGGGCGTGATCATCGGCACGAAGGCATGTTCATGGCAGGGCAGGTGGCGGCACTCCGCTCCACCACTTGCACCATTGCAGAACTCCATCAGGAAGTTTCGTGGCGGGGTAATTTGCTTGTGCAGCAGATTTCACCAGGCAGAAATGCGGGGCGGCCAACTCCGGCTGATCTTCCACCCTGCGATATCGCAATCGTTGGAATGAGCTGTTTGCTGCCCGGGGCGTCTGACGCCAAGCAGTTTTGGGCTAACGTACTCGGCCGTGTTGACAGCGTACAAGAGGTTCCTCCCGAGCGCTTTGATATCGCGCGGTATTACGACGCTGAGCGGACGGCAACCGACAAGGTTTATTCGAAGTGGGGCGGTTTTTTAGATCCGGTTCCTTTTGATCCAATGCGCTGGGGAATTCCTCCGGCCGCGCTCTCGTCCATTGACCCAATGCAATTGCTTGCCTTGGTAGCCGTAGACAGAGCAATGGAGGATGCCGGATATGCTGAGCGCAAATCGCTCCACGCAACCACTTCAGTAATCCTAGGTTTAAGTGGGGGGTTGGGGGACCTGGGCATCGATTACGCGATGCGGGCCAACCTGCCGCAAATTGCCGATGACATTCCTTCGGGCCTGCTCGATCAACTTCCGGAGTGGACCGAGGATTCCTTTGCCGGCATTCTTTTGAATGTTGCAGCCGGCCGTGTCGCCAACCGCTTTGACTTCGGTGGTGTAAATTTCACCGTCGATGCGGCATGTGCTTCTTCGTTGACAGCGGTGTACCTGGCGGCAAGAGAACTGACCACCGGTTCGAGCGATATGGTGATCGCGGGCGGGGTAGACACCGTTCAAAGCCCGTTTGGTTACCTTTGCTTCAGCAAGTCGCAAGCTCTTTCACCGCGTGGGAAATGCAGTCCCTTTGATGAAAGCGCCGATGGAATCGCGATCAGCGAAGGCCTGAGCATCGTAGTTTTGAAGCGCTTGTCCGATGCCGAACGCGACGGAGACCGGATCTATTCCGTGATTAATGGAGTGGCCGGCTCAAGCGATGGAAGAGGCCGCAGTATGACAGCGCCTCGTGTCGAAGGCCAGAAGATCGCATTACAGCGCGCCTGGAAGCAAGCAGGAATTAATCCCGGAACCATCGGTTTGATTGAAGCGCATGGCACAGGTACTGTCGCGGGCGATGCAGCCGAGATAGCAGCGTTGTCCGAACTCTTGACCGAAGCCGGTGCATCCGCCCGCAGTTGTGCCGTCGGATCAGTAAAGTCGATGATTGGACACACGAAGTCTGCCGCCGGGGTAACTGGTTTAATCAAAATCGCGCTCGCTCTTCATCACAAAGTTCTTCCTCCGACGCTTCACGTAGCGAAGCCCAATCACCGGCTTAGCGATTCGGTAAGTCCGCTTTTTGCTAATACAGAAGCGCGCCCCTGGATTGCGCGGCCCGACAATGTGCCCCGGCGTGCGGGTGTAAGTTCGTTCGGATTCGGAGGAACGAATTTTCATGCGCTGCTTGAGGAGTACACCGGTGATGCCAGACAGCCCTCTGACATCTGCGCTGCGGAGTTATGGCCTTGCGAGTTGTTCCTCTGGTCAGCCTCTTCTTCCGAAAGTCTGTCAGCCGCCTTGGCAGAGTTTCGCGCTTCGATTAATTTTCCGGGTGTGTCGCTTTCTGGGTTGGCCGCAGCACTTTCGGCTAAAACAAATTTAGCGGCCGGACAGATTCGTCTGGCGATAGTGGCCTCTTCGGTTTCGGAACTCGTCGGCAAGATCGATACGTCGCGTGAATGGCTGACACAAGGATTGGCCGAGCGCTTCGACTTGGCGAAGGGCATTTATTTCGGCTCGGCTAAAGCTGCTCCCAAGATCGCCGTGCTCTTCCCGGGGCAAGGTTCTCAATATCCGGGTATGCTTCGGGAACTCGCAACGTACTTACCGGAAATGCGGCAAGAGCTTGAGAGTTTCGATTTTGAGCTGCGGGATGCGTTTCCGAATCGGCTTAGTAAATACATCCATCCGCCATCTTTGTTTACGGAACAAGAGCGGACGGACAGCATGGAGGCACTCACTGCAACGCACGTGGCTCAACCTGCCCTTGGTTGCGTCGAGATCGGGCTGTATCGCTTTCTTGAACGCGTTGGCGTGGAAGCTAGCGCCACGGCTGGTCATAGCTATGGAGAGTATGTAGCTCTCTGCGCGGCTGGCGTGATCTCGCAAAGCGCTCTTGCCCGATTGTCCGAGGCTCGTGGAAGAGCAATCACGCGTTCAGCCGGCGATCGTTCAGGAGCTATGGCAGCAGTGGCTGCAAGTCCCGATCAATTGAGTTCCCTACTGGAAGGTTATGAAGGAGTAACGCTCGCAAACTTAAACGCGCCTCAGCAGACCGTACTCGCCGGCGCAGATAGCGTCATCGACGGCGTTCTGGCGCGCCTTCGAGAGGCAGGCCTCCACGCCCGAAAAATTCCAGTGGCCTGTGCGTTTCATTCGCCATTAATGGAGAAAGCGCGGGTTGCATTTGAAGAAGACCTAACACGTCAATGGTTCGATCCGCCTTCCGTGCCCGTCTACTCCAACACGTTGGGAGAAGAGTATCCAGGGGACAGCAGTGAAATCAGAAAACTTCTCGCAAGCCATTTAGTGCGTCCGGTGGACTTCGTCAGTGAAGTGGGGGCAATGTTTCGGGATGGCTGCCGTGTTTTTCTTGAAGTGGGTCCGAAAGCGATTCTCAGCGGCCTTGTTCGTAAAATTCTCAGCGGAACCGATGCCCAGATTCTTTCAATTGATTCCTCGGCCGCAGAATCATCGGGCAATTCCGATTCGGCGGATGGCCGATCTATGTTTCACCTTTTGAACGTTATTGGCCGATTAGCGGTACTCGGGTGCAATATACGTACGGAAGAACTTCTTCGGGGGCGGAATCTGGATTCCCAAATGGCTCCAACGGATCCTAAGGCAGCCACGGCCTGGCTTGTGAGTGGATCGCGGACGTATGCGGCCGGCACGACCCCACCTCGTAAGACGCCGATCGTCCTTTCTCCCCCTCTAGTTGCTGCGCCCGTACCGTCGTCCGCTGTTTCTGCTCCCACGAATTCCGTTCCAAATTCGACGGGTGTCGATGAGGTCATGCAGCAGTTCCAGCAGATGATGGGACAGTTTCTGTCGATGCAAACGGCAGTGATGACGCAATTTTTGCAAGGCGGCGCTGCACCTGTCTCCACAAGAATTGAAATGCCGACGCCCGCATTGCAGGTAAATGGCACGGCACACTCCTCTAAGCTAAATGGGCAATCAATCCCGCTCGAGATTCCTGTTACCGACACCGCGTTTGTGCCCCAGCACAAAAACGATTTCCGAACGCGATTTTTAACGCTCGTGCAGGAACGCACCGGTTATCCGGCTGAAATCTTGGATCTGGATGCCGGGCTCGAGGGAGACCTCGGAATCGATTCTATTAAACGCGTAGAGATCATTGGGACATTTCGTAAAACCTTTGATACGGAGCAGCAGGTATCCTTGCACGAAATTGTTGAAAAGCTTACTGCTTCCCGATCCATTCGCGAGATGTTGGAGCATTACGAAAGTGCTTTAACTTCTCGACCTGCAGTGTCATCTCCGCGTTCATTGGAATCATCAAATTCGGCTTCAGGCTTGCAGGATATTGAGTCGCACTTTGTTCGGCTGGTAAGTGAGCGAACGGGTTACCCCGTGGAGTTGCTCGATCTCGATGCGAGCATTGAGGCGGATCTGGGAATCGATTCCATTAAGCGTGTCGAAATTATCGGAGCCTTTCGTCGTTCTCTTCCCGAGGATCAGCAGCAGAGAATCCAGAGCTTAATTGAGTCTCTGACAGGCGCAAAAACACTTCGCGAGATGATCAGCTACTCAACAACTGAGATGCATGCCAGCGAAGATAGCGTTCTCGAAGCGGCACCGTTGGAGGATGAAGTAATCCGCCTTCAGTTGGTTGCTGTTCCGGATGTTCGGAGCCGGGGTGATATTCGCTTTGTCTCTCGCCGCGTAAGCATTCTGACGGATGACGAAAAGGGTATCGCGACCGCAATTGCCAAAGAGTTGGAACGGAACGGTGAAAATCCCATAGTTTTTCGTCATTCCGAAAAAACAGGAACATCGGCAGCTGGTGTGATGATGCTGGACCTCACGAATGAGGCTGCGATCAACCAAGCGATCGATTCGGTTCGACAGCGCTATGGGGCAGTCGGAGCGCTACTTCACCTGATACCCCTTCGCGAGTCAACAAATCATCCATCGAAATGTCTCAAAGCCTGGGACCGCCAGCTTCAGCTTGACCTGCGCAGCTTATTTCTACTCGCCAGAAAAGTAGTGCCCGATCTTGAGAGGCGTGGAAAGGCTGATAACCCCATTCTTGCTGTTGTCACGGGCCGAGGAGGGGAGTTCGGCTTCGGCAAGAGTCAATCGGTTCCGGTCACGCATTTTGCTGCTGCCGACTTTATTAAGAGTCTTGCGTTGGAAACCAGTGCTCCTTGTCGTGTCATTGACGTTAATCCGTCGGGCACTGTTGACCGTTTGCGTGATGCCGTGTTGGAAGAGGTATTCGGCGACAGGCTGCTCAGCGATGGAGTTCAGGTTGGGTTCAGCAGTCGCGGGCGCGTCGTTTCAACAGTAACAACGGTTCCAATTTCCCAGCCGGCCAAGTCTTCCATCAGCAAAGATTGGGTTTTCTTGCTAACGGGAGGGGCCCGTGGAATCACCTCTGTCATCGCGCGGACGCTAGCCTCGCGTTACCGGCCTACCTTAATTTTGGCCGGTCAGTCTCCTGTTCCCACGAAAGAATTATTTGATACCGCCGGCCTTACTGAGGCCGGTGAGTTGAAGGCTGCGCTATTTCGGCAAATGCAAAAAGAAAACAAAAGCCCGGTGAAGCCTCGCGAATTGGAGCTTGCATTTCAGCAACTGCGACGGAGCCGGGAGATCAGTTCGACGCTTCGGCAACTCAAAGCTGCCGGTTCTCAAGTGGAGTATGTTTCGGTCGATGTGCGTAACGAAACTTCGTTCAGGCAATTGATCGAGAGGACTTACTCTCAGTATGGACGGATTGATGCGGTAATACACGGCGCAGGAATTATCGAAGATAAGCTTCTACGCGATAAGACTGCGGACTCATTTGACCGGGTTGTGAGTACCAAAGCTCACAGCGCTTTCATTCTAGCTAGCGCGCTACGGCCAGACTCGCTTCGCAGCCTGGTGTTCATGTCCTCAATCTCTGCAGCCTTCGGGAATCGGGGGCAAGCGGATTACGCCGCTGCAAACGGCGTGATGAATGGCTTCGCTGCTAAGCTTTCCGCCGAATGGCCCTGCCACGTAGTGGCTATGAATTGGGGACCCTGGGCCCAAGCCGGCATGGTCTCCGATGAAGTGCGCGCACAGTTTCGGGAACGCGGCGTCTCTCTCATATCACCTGAAGCTGGTGCGCAAGCGGTTATCCGCGAAATCGAGGTTGGTTCCTCTGATTATCTGGTGGCTTTTGGCGATGGACCGTGGGTGACCTCAGCAGACGTTTCTCGAAATTCAGTGATTGCGGATGAGCTTAATTTAGCCCAATTGGGAGCCAACGCGTGAGAGGCGAAGACGTTGCAATCATAGGCATGTCTTGTGTCTTCCCGGGCGCGCGCAACATTCGGGAGTATTGGGAAAATATTTTGAATGGAGTCGACTCGGTTTCAGATGCTCCTGAGGAATGGGAGACTGACCGATTTTTCGACGCAGCCTCTGAAACGGGGGACAAAACCTATTGTAAGAGAGGCGGGTTTCTCAACGACCTTTCGCAGTTCGACCCGGTCAAATACGGCATTATGCCGGGCTCGGTAGATGGAACAGAGCCGGACCACTTTCTGGCTCTTGCAACAGCTTCGGAAGCTCTTTCTGACGCACGAATCAAAGATCTGGATAGCGTTCGTGAGCAAACGGCTGTTATTATCGGGCGCGGAACGTACGTTAATCGCGGCAACGCGACGGCTGTCCAACATTCCCTTGGACTCGACAGTGTCCTAGATGTTTTGAAGCAATTGCATCCGGAGTACGAAGCGGAAGAGTTGGATGAAATCCGGCGTCGGTTGAAAGAAAGTCTTCCTGCATTTCACGCCGATACCGCGCCAGGACTGGTTCCGAACATAATCAGCGGGAGAATTGCAAATCGGCTGAATTTGATGGGGCCTAACTATATTGTTGACGCGGCCTGCGCCTCATCGCTCATTGCAATTGATTTAGCGGTTCGAGATCTTCGCTCGGGGCGTTGTGAACTAGCTATTGCAGGTGGTGTTCATGCCTCCACTCCTCCGGTCATTATGATCATCTTTTCGCAGCTAAATGCATTGTCGCGAAAGGGAGCTATCCGGCCATTTGACGCTCAGGCTGACGGCACTCTGTTGGGCGAGGGCGCGGGAATGGTTGTGCTGAAACGCCTGAAGGATGCTGAGCGGGATCAGGACAGGATCTATGCGGTTTTAAAGGGCGTGGGCAGTTCGAGTGATGGCCGCGCTCTGGGCCTTCTCGCTCCTCGTATTGAAGGAGAGGAGCTTGCTCTGCGCAGAGCTTACCGGGATGCCGATGTCGAACCGCTCACAGTCGGTCTCATCGAAGCCCATGGAACCGCGACTTCCGCCGGTGATCTCGCGGAAGTAAAAGCACTGAATCTGGTTTTCGGACAGCGTCAAGGAGGCGAGCCTTCTATCGCGCTTGGTTCCGTAAAATCGATGATCGGCCACACCATGCCAGCTTCAGGGATGGCTGGACTGATCAAGGCCGCCCTTTCTCTTCATCACAAGGTGCTGCCGCCAACCATTCACTGCGAAGAGCCAAATCCAAACCTGGAACTGGGGACTAGTCGCTATTACATCAACTCCATTGCACGTCCCTGGATTCATGGCTCCTCGACTCACCCGCGCCGAGCAGGAGTAAACGCGTTTGGTTTTGGCGGGATCAACGCGCATGCGGTTCTTGAAGAATACGTCGGTGACCATCCCGCGCAAGGCGTCCAACATACATGGCCGTGCGAGTTATTCGTTCTCACTGCAGCCTCCCGGGAAGATCTCATCCGGAAGGTAAGCAATCTTGATATTGGGATTGAAGAAGGCTTCCAGGATGGGATCAGCCTAAAAGATCTGGCTTGGACCGTCAATCGCGGCTCGTTTGAGCCAGTTCGCTTAGCGGTAGTGGCGTCATCGTTTGATGATCTACGGTCCAAGTTACGTAGGGCATCGGCACGGTTAAGTGATTCTGCTGTGAAACGGATTCGAGACTTGGAAGGAATCTTCTTCTTTGCCGATCCTTTATCTCCGCGTGGTCAAGTCGCGTTCCTTTATCCGGGTGAGGGATCGCAGTATCCGAACATGCTGGCGGATCTCTGCGTGCATTTTCCCCAGGTCCGTTCATGGTTCGATCTGATGGATCGTGCATTTGAGGATCGCCCGAGGGAGTTTCGCTTAAGTCAGGTGGTTTTCCCGCTTCCTGGAACTGGCGCGAACCATCTGTTTGCAATGGACGCGGGGGCCGAGGCGGTGTTTTGCGCGAATCAGGCGCTTGATGCTCTCGTCCGTGCCTTTGAAATTTGTCCCGATCAGGTAATGGGACACAGTACCGGCGAACATACAGCGTTACTAAGGGCGGGAGTAATACCGGCAGTGACAGAAACTGAGCTGTTGCATCACATCCGTGGTGTTAACTCCGTGTTTGAGCAGTTAAGCTCAGAAAGCTTGATCGCTGATGGCGTTCTCGCCACCGTCGCCGGAGCTAGTCATCGCGAAATTGAAAGGCTGGTAGCCGAGAGTCGGGGGTGTGTACACCTTGCTCTCGATAACTGCCCTCACCAAGTCGTTCTCTGTGGAAAAGAAGAATATATTGATCCACTCTTAAAGATTGTTTCCGCGCAAGGTGCCATATGCCAGAAGCTGCCAATGGCTCGTGCTTACCATACGCCGCAATTCGAACCCTTCACGCAACGCCTGAAAGGCTATTTTGATTCCGTTTCCGTCGCCAGCCCGAGCATTCCTATCTGGTCATGCGCTTCCGCCGCTCAATTTCCCAACGACCCTGCGGAATGCCGCGCTCTTGCATCCATCCAGTGGGCCAAGACCGTGCGTTTTCGAGAAACAGTAGAGGCGATGCACAAAGACGGTGTGAAGATTTTTGTTGAAATCGGACCCCGCGGAAACCTGACTGCTTTTGTAGACGACATCCTCCGCGGTAAAGAGCATGTAGCAATCGCGGCCAATACACAAGCACGCTCCGGGCTTATGCAATGGCAATGTTTATTGGGTGAACTTGCCGCTCATGGCTTGCCCGTCAGATTGGACGCACTTTACCGCGATCGTGATCCGCAAGACGCATTCCGCAACAAGACCACAAAGCCGGTACTTCGCACGCCGCTGCGATCCGGTTTACAGCCCATGCGGCTGCCGGCTGAATTTTCAATCAAGCGCGGAACAGCAAGGTTGGGCAAGCCTGATAGTTTAGTTGCCGCGCAACCCGTACACGACACACGAACCGCAGCCATGCTTGAGCAACTCAAGACGATGCAACAGTTTTTGACAGCGCAACAGCAGGTAATGGGTGCATATCTGGACGCAAAAGCTGTTGCATCAAACTTCCCAGCGGCGACCATTCCGGCCCGCGTCGTCAGCTTACCGTTCATCGATAAGATTACCGAACAGCAAAACGGCCGAATCGTCGCACTGCATCAATTCGATCTTGAGCGCGAGCAGATTTTTAGAGACCATACCCTTGGCCGCGAGATTTCAACGAGCGATCCGCTTCTGAACGGATTACCAGTCGTACCGTTCACAGTCACCATGGAAATTATGGCGGAAGCTGCCTCCGTGTTAATGCCAGACATGGTGCTGACAGGAATGCGCGAGGTTCGCGCCTACCGATGGATCACGCTTGATAAGCCGGGCTTCACGATTGAGGTTACTGCGGAAAGCACGAGCGCGCCTGGCGAAGTGCACATAAAACTGCGTGAACTGGCAAGCAGTATTGTTCTAGCGGAAGCAGTGACCTTGTTTGCCGCGCAATATCCTGCGCCGATGCGTGCAGCTTCGTTTTCACTTCCAGGCGAGCGGCCCTCGCAATGGAAGTCTCAACAGCTTTACTCGCAAGGGATGTTCCATGGGAAGTCGCTTCAAGGGACACGCTCAATGGACCGTGTGTCGCCTGCGGGGGCAGTAGCTACCCTGGTGGTCCCAGACCGCAGTTCGCTTCTTCAACAGCATTCCTCGCCTGATTTCGTGCTGGACCCGGTGGTGCTTGATAATGCCGGTCAGGCCGTTGCGTTCTGGTCGCAAGAGCAGCTTCTACCCAAGGGGGACATCTTTCCTTATCGCCTTGCCGCTCTCGATTGTTTGCAGAAGCCATGTGCCGCCGGAACGCTTCTCGAATGCCGGATTCAAGCTACGCACATCAGCGATAGCGACATTTATTCCAACCTGGAGATTGTGGATTCGTCTGGGAATCTTGTGTACCGCCTTTCGAACTGGGAAGACCGGCGGTTTACGCTGCCACGCTCATTTTGGGATCTGCGCGTTGCTCCTCGCGAAACCTATCTTTCTCATGCTTGGACCGCGCCAATTACCGTCTTTCCTGAGATGGAAGAATTGGCTTGCCGCCGCGTGGACGCATTCGGCGCCAATCTGCTTGACTCTTCTCATGGGATTTGGCTCAAGGTATTAGCCTATTCCGTTCTGAGCCAGCGCGAGCGTATCGATTGGGAAGGAATGCCAGCAATCACAAAGCGGAAAAGGGATTGGCTGTTAGGACGTTGTGCAGCGAAAGATGCCGTACGGTACCTTTTGATGAAACGACATCAATTGGCCGTCTGTCCTGCTGATATCGAAATTCATGCCGATGATCGTGGACGACCAATTGTCGGCGGAGCCTGGAAGGCGAAACTCGGAGTCGATCCTGTCGTGTCCATCGCGCATAGCGATGACTGCGCCGTAGCTTTGGCCGCGCTGAAAACTCCTCAGAAAGTTGGAATCGATCTAGAGCTAAAATCGCGACCGGCCGAATCATTTGTCGAAACGGCGTTTACTCCGAACGAAAGAATTTTGCTTTCTCAGCTAACTTGTAACGCGACCGAAAATTGGCCACTCCGCTTTTGGTGCGCCAAGGAGGCAGTGTCGAAGAGTCTTGGACACGGTCTCGCTGACGGTATCCATTCGGTGGTGGTAAATAAGATTGATCGTTCTACCGGATTGATTGAGGTAAATCTGAGAGACACTCTTCTGGAACGTTTTCCTCAGTTCCAAGACGGGCCAATCACCGCTTACACCGGTCTTGATCACAAGTATGTTTTCTCGAGCGTTGTTCACTCACAGGAGGCCACGGTTTGATCACCAAGCGCCGCGAGATTCTTGATTATCTGCTGACAACGCTGGAAGGGCTCTCGCAAGATTGGGACTACCAAGGAACGCTAGGACCTGAAACCAGGCTGTTTACCGATTTAGGAATGGAGTCACTGGACCTTGTGGTTCTCGCGACGACAGTGCAGGAACATTTCGGCCATATTCTTCCTTTTGCCGGACTTTTTGCAGAGATTGGTGAAAAACAAATCGATCTGACGGTAGCCATGTTGGCGGATTTCGTTGAACAACATCTCGGCGCTACCCAGACTTCTCTTGCTCATGGGCATTCGAGATGAAGGTGCGAACCCTCCTGATAGGTTTGGACGGTTGCACTTTCCGTGTTATCGACAACCTTTTTCAAACTGGCGTGATGCCTTTCCTCAGTTCTTTCTTTTCTGAAGGCGTTCGCGCGCCGTTACGCACCATCGTGCCCCCTCTGACGCCTCCCGCATGGACCTCGCTCATGACCGGGCGTACTCCAGGGCAGCACGGCGTATTCGATTTCTTCCGGATGGACTCATTGGAAAGCCGCCACATCCGGTTTTTCACATCGCAGGATGTGCAGTGCGAAACAATTTGGTCGCTGGCTTCGCGAGAAGGTCTTCGAGTTACTGCCCTGAATTTTCCGGCTATGTTTCCCGCACCGCGAATCGACGGCTTTGTGGTGCCCGGCTGGATACCATGGCGACAGTTACGGTTAGCTTGCTGGCCGCAGGATCTCTTTGATCAACTCAAAGCGATTCCTTCATTCAACCCACGCGAATTAGCAATGGATATCAAGCTGGAGGAACGTGCGACCGAAGGATGTGCCGACGAACAGGAGTTTGAGCCCTGGATTCAGCTTCATATTCGTCGGGAACGCAACTGGCTGGAACTACTTCGTTATCTCACTCTCCGAAATCCATCGGAGCTAACCGCGGTTCTCTTCGACGGAGTAGATAAGCTACAGCATTTGTGTTGGCGCTTTCTATGCCCCGAAGATGCTACTCCACTCAAAAGCGATTGGGAGTTCCAGGTCCGCGATGCCTGCCTGGACTACTTTCGAATGCTAGACGACATTCTTGCGGAATTGTGTAGTCTGGCTGGACCCGAAACTAATATTTTAATCGCCTCCGACCATGGGTTCGGCCCAACTTGGGAGGTATTTCATATTAATGCCTGGCTCGCGGAGAAGGGTTATTTATTCTGGTCCGACGCAGCTTTAGCCAACGGATACCAAAGCGCGACATTGGGAGTTGGGCAAGTGGCCCGGCATACGTGGATGATCGATTGGTCTCGGACGCGTGCATTCGCCGCTACGCCTACGAGTAACGGCGTTTTTATTGTTGTAAACAAAGACGGCAAGTCGGCTGGAGTTCCCGAAGCTGAATATTTCGACTTTCGTAATCGACTGATTGGTGAATTGCGGGGAGTTCGAGATCCAGAGACCGGCGACGCAATTGTGGCCGAAGCCTGGGCCCGCGAGGAAGTTTTCGTCGGCCCCCACGCAGATTTTGGTCCGGACATCACCATTGGACTACGCGATGGCGGGTTGATGTCGATTCTTCCCTCCAGCGTCACGCTTCGCAAGCGCTCAGAAATAGCGGGCACTCATCGACCGGTGGGCATCTTTGGCGCCCGTGGCCCTGCGTTTCGCTCTGGCGAGGTGTTACAAGAATTGTCAATTTTGGATGTGGCACCCACTGTTTTGCACGTCACGGGATTGCCAGTTGTCGATTCGATGCAAGGACGCGTTCCAACAGAGGCTTTCGAGGCTGCTTGGATTCGCGCACATCCTGTCAAATACGCGAACGATTTTCCCAGATTTGCTGAGGACCACAACGGTAATTCCAATGGCGTGATTGTTACCAAGGAGGACGAACAAGAGGTACTAAATCGTCTCCGTGAACTTGGGTATGTGGAATAAGGTGGAGGGTCCGATTTGCCGAAAGTAGAGGTAAATGAAATTCAAATACACTACCTGGATTCTGGGCATGGCCCCGCTGTGGTTATGCTTCACGGGTTTCTAGGAAACCTGGCGGTTTGGCACTTGCGGATTGCACCGGAGTTAAGGCGTAATTATCGAATTATTACTTACGATCTTCGCGGCCACGGATATAGCGATGTGACGCCGAGCGGGTATACGGCGGCCAATATGGCTCAGGATCTTCTCGGCTTTCTAAACCGGTTAGGGATCGAAAAGCCGATTTTGGTCGGCCACAGCTTTGGGGCAGACGTTTGCCTTTATTTCGCGCTGAAGTATCCGGATCGTGTGTCGAAGATTGCGGCTCTCGAGCCTGGATTGGCTGCACTGGTAGATTTGCGCAAGGACCCAAACTGGATCGGCTGGACATACTGGGCCAAGAAGCTGGAAGAGGTTGGCTTGTCTGTTCCGGAGGATAAGAAAACAGACCTGAAATTCATGTTCACCGCTAGCCTGGAGACGCCCAAGTTCTACGGGCCGGCCCGTGGGATGCCGCGCAATCGTGAGCCGTTGCTGAACTTGCTGCGCAACACGACGCTTGTGTCTGACTATGAGGTCGTCGGAGAGTTGACTCTCGATGCGGTATCTAAAATCCAAACTGAAATTTTTCTAATATACGGCGAGAACTCGCATTTTCTGAGTTCGTATGAATTCTTGCGCGACGCGCTGCCAAACTGCAAGCCGTTGCTCCTTCCCGGCGGAGAACATTTTGGGCCACTAGAACAGCCGGAGTTGCTAATTGGACATTTAGCTGGGTTTTTTCGTGGAGCAAATACCTCAGAAATGACAGCTTCAGCCAGAGCAGGCTCTAATCGTGAGTAGTCCAGTCAAACATATTCTGGTAACCGGGGCGTCCCGAGGGATCGGGCGTGCAATTTCGCTTGAACTCGCCAAAGCGGGATTTCATGTTTGGGCTGGCGCTCGAAGTTCCAAAGCGATGGATGAGCTTGCGACTCTGGCGAGCACCGGCTCGCTTCCACTAAAGCCATTGATGCTTGATGTTACAAGCAAAGCGTCAATCGACGAAGCCGTGGGAGTGATTGAGCGTGCTCATGGAACGTTGTTCGGCCTGGTCAATAATGCGGGTATTACCGGCCGCGCTTTCTTTGAGGATTATCCTGAGCACTACATTAAGAAGATCTTCGACGTGAATGTGTTTGGTGTAATGGACGTTACCCGCCGAGTGCTTCCGCTCATCAGGGCTAATCATAGTGGCAGGATCGTGATGATGAGTTCAATCGGCGGACGGATCGGTTCTAATAGCGTCGCTCCTTATTGTGCCAGCAAGTTCGGTTTGGAAGGGTTTGCCGAATCCTTGTCGATTGAGGTCAAACCATTCGGAATCGCCGTGTCGATTGTTTCGCCGGGCATTGTACAAACAGAGATATGGGATGAGGCGAGCCGAATCTTGCCCGAAGCAAGAAACCCGGACAGTCCCTATTACGAATACTTTTGGCGTATGGAGGGTCATGCCCAAAAGCTTCTGGATTCCAGTCGTGTCACACCGGAACACGTAGCGGCACAAGTGGTCAATATCATGTTGGCATCTCGACCTCGATTGCGGTACATCGTCGGGCGGCGTGCGGCATTAATCGCCTCGTTACGTCGCCACCTGCCTGGGGAGCTTTTCGAGAAAATTTATTTCGGCGAATTTGTTCGGAGAATGACCGCCAAGGGATCCCAATCCTCGTTGGCCCCCAACCCCGGAGATGAGATCGCGTGAACTCTGGTGTGGTGCTTGTGACTGGTGCCGGTTCCGGGATGGGGATGGCGACTGCGCTGCTTCTCGCCGGACGGGGGTTTCAGGTTTGCGGTTCTGTTTTGAATGATGAGGAAGCAGAGGATCTGTTAGCTGCAGCGCACGAGCGCAAACTTGCTCTCCATGTGCTGAAATGCGACGTCACTGAAGCGGGAGCGCCGCAGAGAGCCGTTGAGGAGATCATCGCAAAGCAAGGACGCATCGATGCTTTGGTCCAGTTTGTTGGCATTGGCTTACGAGGGTTTTTCGAAGACCTGGAGATTACAGAGATCGAGAAAGTTTTCCAGATCAATCTTTTTGGACTAATGCGGGTAACTCAAGCTGTGTTGCCGCACATGCGCCGGGCAGGCCACGGGCGAATTGTGCTTACCAGTTCTGTCGGAGGACGCATGGGATCGATGAGCATCAGCGGCTATTCCTCCAGCAAGTTTGCTATTGAAGGTTGGGCGGAGTGCTTACGGCAAGAAGTAACACCGTTCGGTATTTGGGTGTCTCTTTTGGAACCCGGTTTGATTCGTACGCCTCATTTCGGCATTCATCGGAACCGCGCACGCCGCGCCATGGATCCGTCAAGCGCCTATTACAACTGGTTTTGCCAGCATGAAAAGATCGTCGATAACTTACTCGAAAAAGGTACATTCACCACGGCTGACATCGCAGCGACAGTCTGGCGCATTCTGAACGCGCCCCGTCCGGCGCTCCGCTATGTGGTGGGGCGCAAGGCGAAAATTGCCTTGGCCCTGAGGCGTTACACGCCCGGTGAATGGTTTGAAACGATTTACTGGGGTATTGTACGCCGCATGGTAACTCGACCCAGACAGCGGGCGACAGGGCTAAGCGGTTTGGAGGCCGAGACAAAAAGGTGAGTTCTGTTTTAGATATCGCAAGAACAATCGGTCTGCCTACTTTGCTGCGCATGCGAAAAGTAAGGCGCGAAGTTTGGGAAGAATTAATCAGTCCGCACTTCGTTACCCGAACGATACAGACGCTTCTGAACGTTGGGTTTTTAGACGCTCTTCGAGATGGCCCTAAGGATCCGGGAATTTTTGCACGCGACAATTCCCTGAATGAACGCCTACTTTTGGCGCTATGTGAAGCGCTTTATGCCCGCAGTATTTTGACTCGCGAGGGCGAGAAGTTTGGCCTTGATGAAAAAGGCAAACTGATTGTGGAGAGCAACTTGGGCCGCGGTTGGTTCGATTTAGCGTTCGGATACGAAAACATCCTCTACGGAATGGAGGATATGCTCCGCAACAGGACCTCCTACGGCGGCGAGAACGTGAGGAACGGAAAGTTTGTCGGTGTGGGGAGCGGGCTGGCCTCCGTGGATTTTTATTTCCCTCTAGTCAGCAAGATCATTCAGCTCAAGGGATATAAGCGGGTTTTAGATATTGGATGCGGAGATGGCAAATTTTTGCGATACCTTTGCTCCACTTTGCCCGGTGTTGCTGGGGTTGGCCTTGACCTCTCTCCTGAAGCCGTACAGGAGGGAAACGAAAAGATCACTTACGAGGGCTTGTCGGGCCGAATACAACTTTACGTAGGCGATGCGAACCATATTCAAGAATTTAAGAGGGAACTGGAAGGGGTGGACGCGGCCACCACGTTTTTCGTACTGCACGAACTCTGCGATAACAACGGCAATGCCCGAGCAAAGCGTTTTTTAGATGCTTACCGGAGCACCTTGTCCGGGGTCCCGTTTCATATTGTGGAGACAGTACGCCCCAGCGCCGAGGAAATGCGGAAACAGCCCGGTCCGGCAGTCGAATATTTTTTATTTCACGATCTGAGTTGTCAAAGGCCTATTGCGCGCGAAGCCTGGAAAACTTTGTTCCGCACGGCGAATTTCGCTTCAGTCGAAGAAGACTATCTTTCTTTCGTCCGCACATCCATTTACACGCTTCGATGATTGAATCGGCAGACGATAGGCCGGGAGGTGGCCGATCGCCGGTTGAAGTATCTCCGGTGAAGAAGGTTTCGTATTTGTTGTTTGCGATTGGCACTGCCGGCGATGTTTACCCCAATATCGCTATCGGCAAGGCCTTGCGGCAGCGGGGCGCACGCGTTGTCATTGCTGCTAACTCCTATTTCGAAGCGGCGATTCGCCAGGCCGGAGTTGAATTTATTTCGATGGGCGATGTCGAGGAATATCGTCGCGTTACAGCCGATCCTGAACTATGGCAGTTCGGCAAAGGCTTCAAAATTCTCCTACGTGAGATGATCCGGCAGATGCGGCCCGTATATGAGACGATCGCTGAGCAAGCAATCGCCAACGAGCTAGTTATTATCGCCCCTGCGTCAGCCCTTGGGGCTCGCCTCGCAAATGAGAAACTTGACGTTCCGTTGATCTCTCTTCATCTACAGCCGATGGCCTTGCGGACTTTGGAGCAGCGCCCCGGCTCCACAATGCCGCAACTTTTCAAACCTTTTGTTCGTCCATTTCGAAAACTGTTCTTCACTTCCTTAGATAGGTGGCTACTTAATCCTCGGATTTTACCTGGTTTAAATGATTTCCGTTCAACCCTGGGATTGCCTCCGATTGTAAATGTCTTTGCCGATTGGATTCATTCTCCGCAAATGATCATTGGACTTTTTCCCGAGTGGTTTGCGGCGCCTCAGCCGGATTGGCCACCCCAATTCCGGCAGACAGGTTTTGCTTTTTATGATGAGGCAACTGGAGACCATATGCCGAAGGAAGTCGAAGATTTTCTAAACGGTGGAACTCCACCGATTGTGTTTGCGCCAGGTTCGGGAATGCAGTTTGCAAAACCATTTTTCGAAAGCTCTGTTGAAGTGTGCCGTCTGTTGGGGCGTCGAGGGATCCTGTTAACACGTTTCGGTGAGCAAATTCCTTCGAAACTTCCCGAAGGCGTGAAACATTTCTCCTTCGTTCCGCATAGTCAGGTGCTCCCAAGATCGGCTGCGCTGGTTCATCATGGAGGAATCGGCACGACTGCGGCAGCCTGCAAAGCTGGAGTTCCACAATTGATCTGTCCGTTCAACTTTGACCAGCCGGACAACGCTTCTCGCATTCAAATGTTAGGGCTTGGCAGACGGGTTTTTCCAAGAGAATATCGTGCGCAACAAATAGTTTCAAAGCTTCGGGATTTGCTCACGTCTCCTCGAGTGAAGGAGCGATGTAAGGTCGTTGCAGCTCTTTTCGAATGCGACAACACCGTAGAAGAAACTTGCACCCTAATAGAGTCTTTGGCAGTTTCGATTGACAGGTCTGTCCTTCCCGCAACGCCATGACATCGTCTCAATCTTCCCGTCTGAATGTATTGATGTTTGCCATGGGAAGTGCGGGCGATGTTCACCCGTTTATCGGTATCGGTAAGGCCCTTCGAATACGCGGGCATTCCGTCTGTATTGTGGCGAACTCATTTTTCGAGTCGATTGCCCACCGCGCGAACCTCGATTTCGTTAGCAGCGGTTCCGCTTGGGATTATCTACAAACCACGCAGAATCCTGAGCTTTGGCAGTCAAAGAATTCGTATCGTCTCATGTTCGAGAAAATTCTCGATGCCGTACCCTTCATCTATCGCACCATCGAGGAACACAATCACCGCGCGCCAACGCTAGTTATCGCCCCGGCCGTAGCGTTTGGCGCGAGAATCGCCCGGGAAAAATTGGCTGTCCCGTTAATTGGAATGAACGTCGAAACCAACATTTTTCGTAGTGCCTTCGACTTGCCGGGACATAACGTACCAGAATTCAGCAAAAGCTTTCTTCCTCTTTTCCGCAGGCCGATCATGGATGCCATTGACCGTTGGTTCCTGGATCCGCAACTCTCGCCGAGGCTAAACGCGTTTCGATCCGAGTTGGGTCTTGCTCCCGTAAAACGGGTGATGCGGGAATGGCTCCACTCGCCTGACTGTGTCATTGGACTAATGCCAGAGTGGTTTTCCCCTCGGCAACCAGATTGGCCATCGAATCTGTATTTCACGGGCTTCCCGCTTTTTGATGATGCCGAACCAACGAATCTTGCTCCCGAGTTGACGGAGTTTTTGGATAGCGGAGATCCGCCAATCGTTTTTACACTGGGGACCGCAATGCGCTTTGGGCAGGAGTTTTTCCGAACAGCATCCACAATCTGCGTGCGCCTTCGCCGGCGCGGCATCTTTCTGACCAATTTTCCCGAACAGTTACCGCCGGTTCTTCCCGAGGGAGTGCGTCACTTCTCCTACGTTCCTTTTTCTCGTTTACTTTCGCGGACCGCTGCTCTGGTGCATCACGGCGGTATCGGAAGTGCGGCTCAAGCTCTTCGCGCCGGCATTCCGCAACTAATAATTCCGATGATATTTGACCAGCCTCACAATGCGGCGCAACTACGCCGATTGGGAGTGGGCGACTCCGTTCCGGCTTCGCTGTTCACGCCAGAAGAGGGATCCCGCCGTTTGCGACGCCTTATTACTTCCGCCAAAGTGAAAACCTCATGCAATGAACTTGCGCGCAGATTCATCGACGACGATTCAGTACCACGGACGTGCAGTGTGATAGAAGATACGGCTACAAGGCTGGGCTGCGTGACTGCGCTTGGTTAGGTCCTGAATGGCGACTCGACCTGTTGCAGCGCCTTCGTTGAAATCGTGAACCTGCCTCGTATATGAGCTATACTTCTTGATCCGAGATCTTACGCAAGGAAGGGACTTATAGAATGCTGTTTACAAGAAAACGATTTCAGTTAACGCACTCAGACGCTTATTCACTTGTTTGTATCTTCCTCCTGGGAGCCACCTGCCTGTTTGCCCAGACCGCTCCGGTTTATGGACCACTCACGCGATCAAATTTTACGCGAGTGATTGGAGCTTCCGGTCAACTGCCTCAGGGATTTGGAGATCGCCAGAATAGTTGGGCATGGTCGATGGAGTGGTTCCGGGGGAAGCTTGTCGTCGGAACCGCACGATCTTACGACTGTATGGTGCAGGCATCACTAAACCGCGCATTATTGGGTCTAATTCCCTACCCGCCTCTCGACCAGGACGAACTATGTGCTTCGAACTACCGCGATCTTCAACTTCAAGCAGAAATCTGGACCTGGACGCCGGAGACGAATACCTGGGCGCGAGTGTTTCAGGCTCCAGCAACAGTGCCGATTCCAGACACAACTCCTACGGGGAAAACTGTTGCCAATGACGTTGGCTATCGCTACATGACTGTGTTTCACGAACCGGGGGGCGGTGATGCTCTTTATATCTCTGGTCTTGGGCCCAAATTTATCTATGGTTCCGGCGTTCCGAACGGGCGGCTGCTACGCACAACGGATTTAGTTAATTTTCAAGTTGTTCCAGCATTGCCTGGAACTGTTCTCGGCAACTTGAACAATAGTGGTTGGCGCGGAATTACGACATACAACAACCGATTCTTTGGAATTGCCGGCACAATCGAGGGGAGCGGTGTAGTTGTTGAATCCTCAAATCCCCAGATGGGAAACAATAGTTTCAAGGTTATTACCCGGCCGGGTGATGTGTGCTCCGAATTATTGGCCTATAACGGATATTTGTATCTGAGCCTCGCCGATAACCGAGGTTTCCGGGTGGTAAAAACAAACGCTATCGAAAGTTCGCCGGGTGCCGGTTATACCTTCCAGGAAATAATTCCATACGGAGGCGGCCGCACCAATTTTCCCAACCAAGATGTTTGGAGTATGAAGGTTTTTAACAACCGGCTCTACATTGGAGGCAATGGTGTCCAATCATTTCTTGGAGCGGAAATGTACCGCATTAATCCAGACGACACCTGGGATCTGCTTTCCGGTCATACAAGAACCGTAAATGGAGTCGTGATCGCTCCCCTTTCCGGATTGGATTCCGGATTTGGCTGGGGTTTGAACGCCCATATGTGGCGTCAGGAGGTCTTTGATGGGCGGTTATATGTCGGTACTTTTGATGCTTCCACGATATTTAAAGACGTCCCAATCATTAATACTCTTCTTACTTCCAATTTCGGAGCCGATCTTTTTTATACAGACGACGGCACTTATTTCTACCCCGTGGACCAACAGGGTTTTCAAGACAAATTCAACTTTGGATTTAGAACTCTGCTGAATACGGCATACGGACTTTTTGTAGGAACTGCGAACTATTACTACGGTCTGCAGATCTTCCGTGGTCAGCCGACTGGATCTACGGTAGCGGCGGACAGCTACATTCCTAAACGATTGGATGGAGAGCTTTCATCCGGCCGTTTTCTGCTTTCGTGGGACCAGCCTTCGGGCGGCGGTAAATACCGCATTATGCGATCCACTTATGCAGCAACCAACGCTCTCGCTTCCAAGGGAGCTACAACTCCTACCTTGGTTCCCGGACCGCTGCAGCTTGCTGGAACTACAGACAAACCATACTTCGTCGACACAAATGTCCAACCCGATGCAGTTTATAGTTACGTAGTGACAAACGACAAAGCTGCTGCAAATTTGCCGGCCACCTCAAATTTGACAATGTATCCAAGTTACGGACAGCCAGTAACATTACGAACGATTACGGATTACATTCAAAATTGTCAAAAACGCGGGTGCTTTACTACCAATGCTACATACCTATTCATGCTCGATCAATACGCGAAAGCAGCGCAGGCAGCTGTCAACAAGGGTGACCTTTCTCTGCTGGTGCAACTTGATCTCATCGCGAAAATTAATTACCAACAAGGGGGTACTATCATGACGGTAACTTCCGCGCAAGATCTGGAGCTTTTATTGTCGAAATTGGTAAAACGATTGAATCTTTACCAAGCGGGTTTTTTGAAGTTAACCGATCTATAAGAATCAATCAAAGAACACCAAGGAAACAAAAGATGAGATGGATTTGGTATGCATTGGCGGCACTCTGGATTTTAGACGGGCTCCGCATGCGCGCCCGGGTCAAATCGTTTGCTGTCCTTACTCCTTCTTCTGACCCGCTCTCCGACCATCACCACTTCTTGACTACGCCAGGCGTAGTTCTTAACCAGGAGGTGCGTTCGGCCGCAAGCTCATTCGCTGAGCGGGAAGGGCTTGAACTTCTGGATCTGATCCCGGCCGACCTGCCCGCCCTCCTCGCCATGGCAGTCATTCAGCTCGTGGATCCTCGTACTTACCGAACAAATCGAGTGGCGGTCGGACAAACCGCCGGATTTGCTGTTCTGGCGAGTGACTTCCTTACCGACCGGGCAAAAGAACAGATTTACCCGGTGTACGGCCCGGACGCAATTGGAACTATCGTTCGAAAGCTGAAGCGATTTTCGTTTGATCGGGGAGATATGGCGATAGCACCGGGCCTTTCCGCCACTTCGAATCACCTTACTACAGACTGGTCTGTGCTGTCTGGAACTATCGGTGGCAATAGCCACGGAATTTTCATGCTTCGGGCCATTATGTTGATTCTCGTTGTCGCAGGGTTGGTTGTGTCGCCAGTAGCTGGCTTAGCCGCCCTGATCGCTTTTCACCTTCAACCTTTCCTCGCTTTTGCCGGGTCGCCACTTCACCCTCGCGATCTGCTCGTGACACTGTTATTTCGCACGCCGATAGAAATTTGGCAATGGTTTCAGACTCTTCGTTCCCGGCTGCGCACCTCGAAGGCTCGCCTGGAGCCGTCTGAGGCTCGTCGACCGTATTATGAGAGTCTTCTTTCGGGAGGTACTTCGCACTTTCTCGAAGCGCGACGGGAGGATTGTCCTCTTTGCGGCTCGAAAGACCTGAAGGTTCGTATACGTAATATCGATCTGATTCAGCAAAAACCCGGAATCTTCACGCTTGAACAATGTCAAACGTGTAAGCACACATTTCAAAATCCCCAGTTGACTGTGGCAGGATTGAACTTTTACTACTCTGACTTTTACGACGGTTTAGGCGGAAGTGTGGCGGAAACCATGTTCCGCGCTCGTCCAGGCGTGTACATAGGACGAGCAAAAGTTTTGGATGGTATTCGGGAGCCGAAACGATGGCTCGATGTAGGCACCGGTCAAGGACACTTCTGTTCCGCGGCCCGGGAATATTGGAAGAACACGACGTTTGATGGCCTTGATATCTCCGAGGTCGATGACGCCGTGCGGGCGGGATGGCTCGATCATGGTTATCACGGATTTTTCTCCGAAATTGCTCCTACGATCCCCGAGTCGTATGACGTCGTTAGCCTGTTTCACTGCCTGGAACACACGCCCAACTTGCGCTCCGAGTTAGCCGCAGCCCATCGCGTTCTTATGAAAGACGGATTGCTGGTGATCGAGAACCCCAATCCAGAGTGCGTTTTCGGGCGGATACTCGGCAAGTTTTGGCTCCCCTGGTTTCAACCTCAACATTTGAACATGCCAACTGTTGAGAATCTGAGAAATCTTCTCAAGAGTGAAGGCTTCGATACTGTCCGGGTGCAGACAACAGAAGCACATTTGCCAATCGACATCTTCAGTTCCGTAATGATGTTCTTCGGATGGCTCAGTCCGAAGATTAATCTTCCCTGGCGGCCCCGTCCTACAAAGTTTGATTATATTCGGCAGTTTGTCGTTTGGAATCTTGGTTTCCCGATTATCTTACTTGCGTTGGTAACCGATAACTTACTCGCGCCTCTTTGCCGCAGTATGGGGGTCTCTAATGCCTTTCGCCTTGTTGCCCGGCGGGTGGAAGAACCCTTGTCGACGTAAAGTTAAGGCTGATTACCTAACGAATATTAACAGTAACCGGGTTTGAAGGCTGGCCGTCAACCGTTATCACAATGTC
>JAVHMZ010182028.1:0-23759 GCA_034782995.1 Amazona versicolor
GTACATCGCCACTTGCCGGTTGAAGCAGGCCGGTTGCGACTTGCCTAAGCCGCGCGTGGGGCCGAGTCGTGCCGAAACTACGGCGTCTATGTTCGCGAGCGTGATGCGGTAACCGGCCGGGACTTTAGGGGCGAAGGATGGAGATGCCATTCACTTGCCCTCCCATGTGAGTGCGGCGGCGGGGCGTACCAGCAAGTGCTCTCCGCTTTTCGAAATCTCTGCGGGGCATTCGGGCCACATCGCCTTAATCACGTCAAGCCAGCTCTGGAGCTTCTCACGAAACTTGCGGGGACGCGAGTATGTAACATTACCGAGCTGAGACGCCAAACCAAGCGGCCCAAAGATCGGCACAGCATCGGGTGATTTTGCGGCGAAGCATCGATGTGACAACCACATAAACAGATCCAGTACAGCCGGAGAAGACGCTAAGACTTTCACCGCATCCAAATCCGTTGGAATGGGGTGAGAGGTCACTTCTTGGTAGAACTCGTTGCTCAACGTAATCACGTTCTCGAACTCATCGGAGATCACAGGCTGATCCGTCTGCTTGTGAAACCACAGTTGAGCCGCCTGCAAAAAGTTGAATCTGGATCGCTGAACAACCGCAGCTGTGCCTTTGGTCCGATCGGTACCGAAGAAGATCGTCGCGCCAAAGATGCGCTCGAAAGCCTGAACCAGTCGGCGATATTCCGTGCCCCCCTTGTGCATGCCGAAAGTTTCTAGCATCTCGCCGGCACTGCGGAATCGGATAGTTGGGCTTTTCTGCTGGACAGCCAGCGTGGCGAGAAATATAGGTACGATCCGGTCCTGGCCGAACGGAACGCCGAACTTGGGATGACCCGTGATTTGCAGGACGAACTGCCCATTGCGCCGCTCGTATAAGAGCTGCCCAGCGGGCAGCGCCCGAACCGGAAGCCCGCAAAGGACAAACGGCCGCGAGGCGAAACAGAGCTCCTGTGTCCGCTGCTCGCGATTCATCTTCACCAGGTGAACGCCTTCGGCTTTCCTCAGGCACTGTTTCGAGACAATTAGTTCCCGGTGAGACCTTGTCAGAACATCCGACGCTTTTTCAAGTCCGGGTCGCGGACGGCAATCTTTTCCAAACTGGTTAGTGACTTTGCTCAACAATCGAAACACCTCGACAGCCGCATTCGCGGCCGAGTTGGGCGTTTCGAAAAAGAACCGTTCGGGCCTTGTAGAGGGCTCTCTCGATGGAGGAAACGGGCTTTACTCCGTTTACTCCATTAAGGCCGGATTTCAGAGATAGGCGTGAAACTCAGCGGACGCAAGTTGTCAGTTCGCAGACCAGCGGACGCGTAAGTTGTTTATTTGCAACTTCCGCCCACGTTCCCAAGCTGGACGTCGCGGGTTCGATCCCCGTCTCCCGCTCCATGTTTTCCGCTCTACGCACTTAATGAGGGCAAACCAGCTCGGAGTCCGCGATTTCAAAATTGCCATTTTTACGCTTCGGCGGCAGCGGCGCAGGGAGCGGCATTCCGTACTTGCCTTCGATGCGGGCCGGAGACTGCTCCCAATCTAGCTTCATGGCGAGGAGTGTCCAGCACAGTTTCCCTAGCTCTCGTTCGAATCGGAGAGGGAGCACTCGACGGTGATCACGCAAGCGTAGAGAAGCTCGAGGAACGACTTGGTGTGGGCGAACGACACCTCAGACGTTTGTTTCTGCAGCACCTCGGAGCTTCGCCGATAGCAGTAGCTCAAACCAAGCGCGTTCTTTTCGCAAAGCAGTTGATTCACGAAACAAGAATGCCGATGACAGAAGTCGCCTCAGCATCGGGTTTCGGTAGCGTGCGGCGGTTCAATGAAACACCCCAGGATTTATTCAAGCGCCCTCCGAGCGCTTTGAGGCATAGATCTTCAGCCAACCAGGGCAGTGCAGACGATGGAATCAGTTTGCGATTACGCTATGGGGTTCCGTACGATTGGGGGTCGATCATCCGCTTTTTGCAAGATCGTGCGGTGCCGAAGATGGAGGTGGTTGAAAGCCGGCGTTACTTCCGTACGGTCGAGATGGATGGATTCGCGGGAACGGCGGCAGTTTGACATCGGCGCAGATATCAAAACTATCGATGCTCATCGTTCGAACGATCCGATGCTGTCGCCGTTAGTTGCGGAACTTCCGGGGCTGCGTGCTCCGGGAGGTTGGGATGGTTTTGAGCTGCGCACAGGGGACTATCGCGCGCATTCCCTACTGCGGAGAGGCTGGCGAGATTTAAATCAATCGGTCTCGGCATGCCGGCTGCGCGTTCGGCCGCATTGAAGGTATTGGCGGAAGCCGCGATTGCCGACAAAACCTATTCAGCCGGGCTAGCAGCATTGAAGAGACTGTTGAACCGATTGAAAGCCATTCGCGGAATAGGCGAATGGACCGCGCAGTATATTGCTTCGGGTGCTGTTCGAGAGATGGATGCGTTTCCGGCCACCGACGCGGGCCTGCTTAGAGGCGCAGCTCTATTGGATTTCTCGGGAGCGGTAACTTCGGCTCGTCTCCTCGAGCGCGCACAATGCTGGCGACCGTGGAGAGCTTATGCGTTACAACACCTCTGGGCCGTCGACCCAGCTTTACGTCGAGAAAAAAGACGGACCGCATGAAAGGAACAATGCAGCTGACGATTGACCGGATCAACACGCCAATTGGCGAGATGGTAATAATTGCGGACAGCGACGGAAAACTACGCGCCGTCGACTGGACAGATCATGAGCCTCGTATGTTGCACTTACTCGAGCGTCAATATGGACAGAACGGGTTTAGCCTTGTGCCGGTAACAAATCCAAACGGACTGACCGACGCGATCACTCGCTACTTTGCTGGTGATCTCGCGGCACTGGATGAGCTCCCAGTTGAAACAGGCGGCACACCTTTTCAACGCGCAGTTTGGCAAGCTTTGAGGGCGATTCCTTGCGGAACAACGATTTCGTACGCCGAGTTGGCGCGCCAGATCGGGCGACCGACAGCCGTGAGAGCGGTGGGAATTGCAAACGGCTCGAATCCGATTGGGGTCATTGTGCCGTGCCACCGCGTGATTGGCGCAAATGGCTCGCTTACCGGTTACGGAGGAGGACTCGACCGGAAGCGGTGGCTCTTGGAACACGAGTCCAAGTCGCGACGCTTCCATTGCGCGTCTTCTGCATGACGCAGAGTCGACCTACTGATCCCTGAGCAGCTTTAAGGGGTCTACCGAAAGTGCGCGTTGTGCTGGAATCCACGTCGCCAGGAGACCTAATAGCGACATGAAGGCCACAACGGCCGCCAGTACCAGCGGATCGCGGGGCGTTGCCTGATAGACGATGGCAGCTATCATTTTGCCGGCCAGTATGCCCATCAGGAGTCCTGCCGCTGAGCCGAAGGCGAGCAATTTGAGTGCCCGGCCCAAAGCGGTCTGCAAGATTTGTTTCCGCTGGGCGCCGAGGGCGATGCGAATGCCGAGTTCCTTCAGCCTCTTGCTGACCGAGTACGCGGCCATCCCGAAGATGCCGGTTAACGAGAGCATTGCACCCATAGCGCCGAGAACTCCAAGCGACATGGTTGCCGCACGTGACGGGAACTGAACTAGATTGAGCAGGCGGGCCCAGGTCTGGGTTTCAATCGGCAGCCCTGCGTCCAATTCACGCAGCTTGGCCCGCATGGCCGCGGCAAGCTGTTGTGGATCACGCTGCGAACGAACTAGCAGATAGGCGGCGCTTAAGGGCGATTGCAAGAATGGAAGGAAAACCGCCGGTTGCTGATCCTCCGTAAGCACCTGATACTTTCCATCAGCGACGACGCCCACGACCTGAACAAGTTTTCCGTCTTGGGCCTTGAAGTGCCGGCCGACGCCGTTGGCCACGGAGCCGAACATCTTACGCGCAAACTCGGCGTTGACCACGGCGACTCGCGACGCGTTTTTGTCATCGTGCGGGGAGAACGTGCTGCCGGCTAGCAAGGCCGTTCGGGCAGCCTGAAAATACCCGGGAGAAACGTCATAGGAATAAGGCCGCAAAGCGGCGTTGGAGGGCTTTAGATCGCTTACGGTTTCTGTAAAGATGTCGACCCTTCTTCCGGCGAGGTTCACTAACGGCGGGTAATTATTTACCAGTCCGGCCGACTCGACTCCCGGAATAGTTTCGACCGCGTGAAGCATACGCTTTTGCATATCGAGCACCGCGTCGCCACGATAACCGGCCATAGCCAAATTTACGCTCGCCAGCATAGTGTTGCGCACCTCGAAACCGAAGTTGTTGTGGAGCGACCGCACCAGCCCTCGGACCGCGACCATGGATGACGTAACTAAAACCCCGCAGATGGCGATCTGCACGACAAGTAATGCATCCCGGACTGTCATGCGACGCCTAACTCTGCCGCTAAAGCCGGCTTTTACGATTTGGTAAGGATCGGTTCTCAGTACCTGGCGGACGGGAACAATCCCGAATAATAATCCGCTGGTTAGAGCCAAAGTCAAAGCGAACCAATAGACTTCGGCGTCGGGATTAACGGGCAAATGGATCTGCGCTCCCGGAAAGGGCTTCCACAAACCTATCTGGCGTAGTAACTCGGCGCTGGCGAGGAGCCCAACAACCCCTCCTGCGAGCGAAATGAGCACGGCTTCAGTGAAAAGACCCCGCAGAATGCGGCTGCGGCTCGAACCTAGCGCGAGCCTCAGAGCCACCTCACGGGCCCGGTCGGCCGATCTTGCTCCAAACAGATTGCCCAGATTGGCGCAGGCGGCAAGCAGAATCAGTCCCGAGAGCACCATCAAGCCCGCTACAAAAGCCCGGACTGCACCTCCGAACGAGGTGAGGCCTTGCCGGACCAGCGAAGAATCTTTGTAGCTAAATGCCTTGGGATATATCTTCGCGAGGTCGGCGCTGACCCGATTCACATCGGCGATGGCCTGAGCGGGAGTGACACCCGGTTTCAAATGTCCCATTGTTTCGAAGATTCCGCGGTTATCCGCGCGGGCGTTCAGCAGACTCTCCTCTTCAACCTGATCCTGGTTGACGATCGGCATAAAGAAGTCGGGAGAGATGAATAACAGAGTTCCCTGAAACCCAGGCTGCGCCACGCCGATGATCGTGAACGGATGCTTGTTCAGCAGAACAGTGCGGCCCACCACGCTTCGATCATCGAAGAAGCGGCTGTGCCAATACGCGTGGCTTAGCACAATGTAGGGAGCGCTGTCGGGCCCGCGCTCATCGGAGGCGTGGAAGAAGCGGCCCAGAAACGGCTTCACTCTCAGTACGTCGAAATAATTACCGGAAGCTGCAAACCCCGCGGCAGACACCGGGTTATTGCCGAAATCGAAGCCCACAAACTCGAATTTGAAAGCCGCCAGATCTTCAAAGCTGCGGTTGCGATGGCGGAGGTCGAGATAGTTCGGATAGGATTGCCATGCCGGATTGTCCCCATACGCGGTGCCCCACAGGTTGTCTGCCTGCGGGACGTTGAGAGGTCGCAGAACGAAAGCGTCCAAGATGCCAAACACGACGGCGTTAGCGCCAATCGCCAATGCCAAGGTCAGGACGGCGACGAAGGTGAAGCCGGGAGACTTACGCAATAGTCGAAGGCTGAAGCGGGCATCCGATATCAATGTCTCGAAGAAGTTCCCGCCGAGAGCTTCTTTGCATTCCTCACTGAACCGGCTTTGTCCACCGAATTCGATGCGCGCCCGGCGCTCTGCTTCAGTTCGTGTCATGCCGGAACGCTCGAGGTCGTCGGCGCGGTGCTGGATGTGTGACCGAAGCTCCTCTGCCACTTCGTCGTTGAGGAGAGAACGACGAAAGAACTTCGCTGCTAAGCATTGAAGGCGCGCGAGAAGTCTCACGATTCCTCCGGTTGCGCAGCTAAAGCAGAAGCAATCGCAGTGGCGAGCCGATTCCAGCCGTCAGTCTCCTCGCGCAGACGCTTCCGCCCCGCGGCGGTGAGTTCATAGAATTTCGCACGGCGATTGTTCTCCGACGTTCCCCAGCTTGCTTTTAGGAGACCTTGTCGCACCAAACGGAACAGCGCAGGATAGAGTGCGCCTTGTTCGATGAGCAGCGCTTTTTCAGAGATCTGACCGATACGCAACAGGACGCCGTAGCCATGAAGCGGACCGAGAGAAACTGCTTTCAAAATCAGCAGATCGAGAGTTCCTGGAAGCAGTTGGGCCTGACCGGACATCCGCACTCCTAAGACAACAATGAGAGTCTAGCTCGCTCTCCCCGAAGATGTCAAGAGAGCATCATTTTGCCCTCTACGGCCGGACTGCCCATGCCAAGCCATCCGGCTGGCCACCCGCATCGATCCGGCCTGTGACTTCCAGCGTCTTCAAATCGATCACGGCAACGTTGTTTTCGCCGTTACACGCCGCATAGGCGCGAGCGCCACCAGGCTCAACCTGAATGCCGGCGCCGCCGCGGCTTATCGCCAAGTGTTTTACCTCTTTGTGCGCGGCTGCATCTACGATGGCCAAGCCGGAGGATGAAATCAGCACAAGCTTTCCGTCCGGAGTGAACTTCAACCGATTCGCGCCCCGATAGTTTGCGGGCAAAGTTTCTGTTACTTTCTTGGTGGCCACGTCGATGATAGAGACGGTTCCATCCTGCGCGTTGGCCACCCAGATTTCCTTTCCATCAGGGGAAACGTCAAATCCCTCGGCTCCGCGCCCGACGGCTACAACCGTTTCATCCCAATCGCCTCCCGGCATTCCCATCGGTCCGCGTGGGCCTGGAGCTCCCGGGGGCGGCGGCCCTCCCGGGCCTGGTCCTGCTCCTGGAGGAGGTCCAAAGTCGGAGCCTCGTCGCGTGCTCTTTTCGATCATGCTGACGGTGGCGGAACTGACGTTGGTGGTGAAGATACGCTTCACGTCCGGGGAGACGAAGATCATGTGGGTTCGATTTTGGCCCGTGCCTAAGATCCAGTCGACTTTCTTAGTAGCGGGATCATAGCTGCCAATGGCCTTGGCGCCTTCCGCGGTGAACCATGTCTTGCCGCCTACGAAGACCAGCCCGTGAGGACCACGTAACGGGCCGAGATCGATGGCCGGTAATGCTTTCTGCCCCACCAGATCGATTACCGCGAGAGTGTTGAATGCGCCGCCTCCGTAGTTGGAGACGTAAGCGACTCTCCCATCGCTCGATGCGATGACTTCATGTGGATCATTGCCCACCGGAATGCGCGCGAGTACTTTGAGATTCGCCGGATTCACTATGGCCAACGTATGATCGCGCTTCGACAGGACGAGCAAGCTTTCGCGGGCAGTGGTTTCTGCGCAGACGATATTGGATGCGGTGCTAGTAAGCAGCAGGAGCAAGCTGATGAGGCGCATGATATGGAATTAGAGCACGGCTGAGACCTGCTGTTCGCGCCCGGCCGACTTCGGACTTACCCGTTGAGTCTTCGCCAAGCGCCACGGCAGATGCGCAGCATTCGAACTCCGTTGGAAAGCACCCTGGTCATCTTGGTGACTCCGTAGACCCGCTCCTGGTAGTGAACGGGCATCTCGGTAATTTCAAGGTGCAGTTTCGAGGCGCCCAGAATTAACTCGTAGTCGCCCCACATGTCTCGCATGCCCCAGCTTCCTAATCCCTTCTCGATACGCACCCAGTCCTTGCGCCACAGTACTTTCGTGCCACACAAAGTATCTTTGAATCGCTGTTTCAACAGATAGGAGAATACAATCCCGAAGGCCTTATTGCCGGCGCGATTGAAGAACTTCATCGCGTCTTTCGGGATGGGGTAAATGAGCCGGCTGCCGTTGATGAACTCGCCTCGATTCTCAACCAGCGCCTCAAAGAACGATGGAAGTTCCTCCGGCATGACAGTCAGATCCGCATCGAGGATCATCAGAACGTCTCCGTTGGCGTGGCGGAAACCGGTCCATACGTTCTCGGCCTTGCATATGCCCGGCCCGTGGACCAGACGGATGTCGCGGTCCGGGTGCAAGGCTTGCATACGGCGAATCTCTTCCACAGTTCCGTCTGTGGATTTGTCGTCACAGAAGATGATTTCTGTGTGTCTGCCCATTTCAGGGATGCGCTCGACCGCCGCCTGGACATTGCCCTGCTCATTCCGGCAAGGAACAATAACCGAAACCGAAAGCCCGTTTTTCTCCTGCGCGATTGGCTGGGGGCGCGCCACCATGACCTGGATCAGGCAAAGACGACGAAAAAGTGGAAGTTTGGCTACAAACTCATTCAGAAACCAGGAAAGCAGCGGGACGTATTTGGGAAAAAGCAGGATCTGGTGAGTACGAAGCACGCGAAATCCCGAGAGCTCCAGGAAGCCTTGGACATCCTTATCACTTACCCAATTCGGTTCAACGAAGGGAGAACGCAAACCGATTTTGCTGGCCCATTCGAGCAAAGGTTCCCAAAGCTGGTTGTAATTAACGATCAGGACTCGTGTCTCGGGCGTGCAGTGCGCTCTCACACGCTTGAGCGCGGACAAAATGTCCACGGTGTCGAACAGGTAATTGAAGAGAATGTAATCGAACGACTCTCCGAGGTTAGTCTGCTCCAGGTCTGAGCAGACAAATTTGAGGTCAGGACGTTTCTCGCGCGCGATGTCGACGAGCTTCTGGCTAATCTCAATTCCTACGCCATACGCGGGCTTCACGGCTGCAAGAAGATCGCCCGTTTGGCAGCGCAAATCCAGAACCCGCCTGCCTGGCTCTACTATGAACGACAACAAACGCTTTATGCAGCCGTAATAGTATCGATTTGCCTGAATCCAGTTGTCTCGCTTGAGCGCTATTCGATCCTGTAAGGAACGCCGCGCTTCCCGGCTGGCGCTCAGCGCTTCGAGCCCCCACGCGCCATTAGCCATTGCAAAAGGTTGCCGTTACCCGCTCCAACTTAGAGAAGCGTAAGCCGCTCAACTTCCGCGGAATATGCGAGAATTCCCTATTTAAACCGATGAGCATATCGAGACTGCAAACAGACTTTCTTACCAGAACCTATTCGCTGGTGAGAAGTTCTGGGATGCTCGATACTTCGTTTGGCCGCCGCGCTTTTCGCTCTGCATACTTCTTGTACAAGCAACATATCGAAGATAATCTACAGAAGCTATTGCAGACTCATCCTACTCTTCTTGGGTCAGGAAATGTCCTGGATATCGGGGCCAATATCGGCTATACGGCATCGGTTCTTGCCCGTTCTGTTAAGTCAGGGCGGAAGGTCTACGCTTTTGAGCCCGAAGCATTCAACTATCGTCTTTTACAGCAGACAGCTGAAAGTCCAGAGTTCAAGAACAAGATCGTCGCGCAGCAATGCGCCGTGGGAGCGGAGGATGGAACGGTCGACTTCTGGTACAACGACCATCACCATGCCGATCACCGCATCGCCACCGACGCGTTTCGCTCAGCCACAAGGACGAAGATCAAGCCTGTTCCCATGGTCGCGATCGATTCATTTCTTCGCGGAAAGCCGGACCCGGTTTCGTTCGCGAAAATTGACGTGCAGGGTTACGAATTGAAGGTGTGCGAGGGCATGGATCGCACGCTTGAGAACGCTGATCTAGCTATTTTTCTGGAGTATTCGCCTTCAGATATGCGCGCTTTGGGGTTTGAACCTTCTGACCTCCTGACATTCTTCACCCACCGCGGCTTTCAAATTTACGTCGTGGAAGCAAAGGGAAAACTCACACCCGGTGTGCCGCCGGACTTCAAGGAATCGGAGTATGTTGACCTGCTGCTTAGCAGGCGCCCTCTAACTCGCGAGTGTGAAGCTTGACTGAGGGTGGTGCAGTCGGGAAACCCGCTGCCAACCTTTCGCCGTCGCTGCGAACTGTACTGATCTGCGCGTGGCCCGCTCTGGTTCTCTCGACACTCTGTTTGCTCCCATTCCTGAATAAGGCATTCCTGGTCGACGACCCGTTCTTCCTCATGATGGCGCAGCAAATACTCAAGCATCCGCTGCATCCGATGGATTTTCAGGTTTGCTGGAATCTGGCTGAGGCTTGCACTAAAGCTTACGTTCTGACTCCCGGGGATGCCCTCATAGGGTATGCTCTCGTGCCGACGATTCTGGCAGGCGGCTCTGAGCGGATGGCGCATGTCACGCAAATCATCTTCGGGTATCTAGCGATCCTGGCCATGGCCTCTCTGGTGCTGCGCTTCGGCTGGAGCCGGAACCACGCACGTATAGGAGCTTTGTTGTTGGTGGCGATTCCTCCATTCTTGCCGATGTCGAGCACGGCTTTTCCGGACGTACTGGCAACAGCCATCGGCTTAGTGGCCGTTGAGAGACTGCTGGCCTGGAAGAGCGACCGGAAATGGACACAGGGCCTTGTGGCTGCTTTGGCATTAGGACTGGCTGGATTTGCCCGGCCCCACCTGGCGCTGCTGATTCCGCTTGGAGCGTTTCTGCTGCTCGATCACATCCGGCCGCGAGAGGCTTGGTCCGAAATCCGCACAAACATGAGTCGTTGGATTCCGGTAGTTGCAGGCGGAATACTGCTCTTTGCGATTATCTTGCTCACGCGGGAACGAAGCCTGGCGTTAAATCCGCCAGCAGCGTTTCGGGGAATCGTACATCTGCCTTTCAACTTTGTTTCATATCTGCTGTACCTTGCGTTCCCCTTTCCGTTGGTAGCTTACTGGGTCATCTACCGTTGGAATACTCGCCGGAGCTTACTTGCTTTCACCTTCGTATTTGCGGCGTTAGTGTCAGCGCTCTCGCCGAATTTTAGGTTAGTGGCATTCCTGGTCGTGATGGCTTTGGGCACACTAGTCGATCTCTTAATGCAGGCGTTTCACACGTTGGAGCAACGGCAATTGTTGCTACTGCTTTGGCTGATCATCCCGGTTCCGGTTGTCTACTACGGCCACCTGCCGATCAAATATCTGCTACCATGCTTGCCTGCCGTGATACTCCTTTGCCTGGAACTAAGCAGAGTTATTCCATCTCGTGTGGCCACTGCTGTAAGTATTGTCCTGATTGTTTGTGGCACCTCTTATTCCCTTCTTATTCTCCATTCTGACGCCGAATTTGCCAATTTCGGCAGATCGGCTATGTACAAGCTGGCGCAAGCCGAGCTATCAGCTGGTAGGAAAGTCTGGTACGACGAAGATGTCTTTTCTTATTGGTATGCAAAAAAACTGGGCGGCACGTTGTACATTGATGCAAGCCAACACCCTCAACCCGGGGACCGCGTGGTGGTCGGTTTATTCGAGGAGGGCAGACCCGGGGGTCTGAAATATATGTATCCTGCTCGTACATTGGTAAGTGCACTTAGTCACACTTACAGCTTCGGACGCACCATGGGGGGTGGAGGCGGACTATATAACAACGGGTACGGCTTTTGGCCCTGGGGATTCGGTAAGTGCGACTGGGATCGATATGAGCTGTGGAAGATTGACGCGCAAACCTCCACTCCTATTGGAAGTTCCAGGAAGTAACATCGAACCGAGGCTAAAGTCGAATCAGCTCATCTGATGTCTATGTACAAGCACGAACCCAATACTCGCGGGTGTGAAAGTTGATTTCGGGCGCCGCAGTCGAAGTACCAGTTGTAAACTCTGCGCCGTCGTTGTCAACGGTGCTGGCCTGCGCTTGGCCCGCTATGGTTCTTTCGACCATCTGTTTGCTCCCTTTCCTGAATAAAGCTTTCCTGGTCGACGATCCGTTCTTTCTCATGGTGGCGCAGCAAATAGTCAAGCATCCGCTACATCCGATGGATTTTCAGGTTTGCTGGAATTTCGGAGGCGCGTGTACGAAAGCCTATATTCTGGACTCCGGAGACGCTCTGATGGGGTATGCTCTCGTGCCGACGATTCTGGCAAGTGGCACTGAGTGGGTGGCGCATGCCACTCAAATCCTCTTCGGGTTCGTAGCGATCCTGGCCATGGCCTCTTTGGTACTGCGCTTCGGCTGGAGCCGTAATTATGCACGATTAGGGGCTTTGTTGTTGGTGGCGATACCGCCGTTTCTGCCGATGTCCAGCACGGCTTTTCCGGATGTACTGGCAACCGCAATCGCCTTAGTCGCAGTGGAAAGACTGCTGACCTGGAAGAGCGACCGGAAGTGGAGGCAGGGTCTCGTGGCCGCGGTGGCTCTGGGATTGACCGGATTTGCCCGTCCTCATTTGGCGTTGTTGATTCCGCTCGGAGCGTTTCTGCTGCTGGATAACGTCCGGCCGCAGCAGGCCTGGTCCGAAATCCGGAAAGACATGAGGCTCTGGATTCCGGTATTCGCAGGCGGGATACTGCTCTTTGCAGTCGTACTCATCACTCGAGAACGAGGCCTGGCATTCGATCCGCCAGCAGCGTTTAGTGGCACCTCAAAAATCGTGCCGAACCTACTTTCGTATCTGCTCTATCTAGTCTTCCCACTTCCGTTAGCCCTATATTGGGTTCTTTACCGTGGAGTAACCCGGCCCAAACTGCTGTTGATCGCGGTGGCTGTGGCTATCAGCGTTGCTTCAGCAGCTCCGAGCTTCAGGTTTGTCTTCTTTTTGGCTGTTGTAGGCCTGAGCGCCCTTTCGGACCTCCTCGTACAGGCTCTCAAAACGCTGAACCACCGACTGCTGTTTCTCTTGACATGGATCATCATCCCGGTTCCGATTGTTTGTTACGCACACCTGCCGATTAAGTACCTGCTGCCGTGCCTGCCCGCGGTGATTCTTCTTTGTTTTCAGCTAGGCACTCGTATTCCCGCTCGCGTGGCGCAAATCGCGAGCATAATTCTGATCGCTTGCGGCACCGTTTATTCTCTTCTTATCCTTTACTCCGACAATGAGTTCGCCAACTTTGGGCGATCAGCTATGCATCGACTGGTAAAGCCCGCGATGGCAGCTGGCAGAAAAGTCTGGTACGACGAAGATTTTTCATCTTATTGGTATGCCAAAAGGGCGGGTGGAACGCTCTACGTTGACGGAGGGCCACATCCAAATCCCGGAGACCGGCTGGTGTCCGGTTTGTACGAAGAGAATGGCAGAGAGCAATTTTTAAACAGACGCTTTCCGAACCGGACGCTTCTGGATAGCATTAATCACGATTACAGCTTCGGACGCACTATGGGAGGTGGGATGGGGCTATATTCAAATACGATTGGCTTTTGGCTTTGGGGGATGGGCACATGTCATTGGGACCGATACGAACTTTGGAGAATTGACTCGCCTAGCTCTAATTTGAAAGCGGGAAGCGGCTTGAACGCACTGCTAGAGCCGAACCATTTTGATCAAAGCCAACATTGACCAGTGTTGTGGCCAACTGCGAACTCGATTTTCAAATTTGAGCCAGAGGCTTCTCGAACGCAGCGCGGTCGCGCTCGAAGACAATCCACGGAAGAGCGCCATTCGCGCCTGAAAGAGGCCCCGTCTCGGGAAAAGACCAACTTTCTGAAAGGGCATTGAACGGTTCGTGGTGGAGGTTTGAATAGATCAGTTTCGACCAGGTCGAAACCCAAGGTTCGATCATGACCAGACTGCCCCCGGAACGTAAACATCGTTGTGCCTCGCCGAGAAAGAGCCGCACGTCAGGGACATGGTGGATAACGTCCACCATCGCTATTGCCTTCAGGCTTCCGGATGAAAACGGCATTTGCCGCGCGTCCAAACACGACCTGAACGCCAGAACAGAAGAAAACTTCAGAAGTTATCAACTCCGGCAAGTACTCGGCGAGGAAACCAGCTCCCGAGCCGAGCTCGAGAACAGCACCCGGACAGGTTGGAATGCAAGCGCTCAGAGCTCTGTACCACTCGTCGTAAATGCGCCAGAGAAAGCGATTCTGATGAATGATTTGCTTGCGCTTTTCGGTCGTCCGCGGATCGTCGATGCTGAGATCCCGCGTGGCGGGATGCGCGAGCAGCTTTCTAACTGCGTTAATCATCGCTTCTTCTTGCTAGCGTAATGTCAGTCCCGCATGGTTGGCAAGAATAGCCGGGCACCCTAAACCCATTTTGTGTGATGAGCAAGTACGATGATGGTGTTATATGGCTGAGAACACCCCAATTCCGCCTGACTTTCGGCTGCCTCCGGCGAGCTTCACCTTTTTGATCGAGTCTCTGCTCATGCAGACACAGATGCAACTAGGCCTCCTTCAATTGAGCCAAGACGAGGAGGAAAACGAACCGAATCTGCCCCTGGCTCGACACTCGATTGACATGCTGGCGATCTTGCAGGACAAGACGCGCGGTAATCTCACCATCGAAGAACAGCGTCTGATCGAGAACGGTCTGACCGAGCTTCGTTTCCGATACGTTCAGGTTTCGGACGAGCAAAAGCGCAAGGCACAACCTGCATCGCCGGAGGCGGAGGTCGAAAAAGAGGACGATCGCCCGTTGATCATCACAGCGGATGGCGGCAAGGGAAGCAAAACCGAATAGATGTTATCTGAGTTCGAGCATGCCTCGATACTCGTGCTCGGATCTGGCACCAGCGTAGGCGTACCGATGATCGGTTGCCGCTGTAAAGCGTGTCTCTCGGACGATCCCCACGACAAGCGCCTTCGTCCGTCTGTCTTGTTGAAACTGGGTGGAAAACGCGTTTTGATCGACACCTCCCCGGATTTCCGCTTTCAGGCGCTTCATCACAAAATCGAACGCTTGGATGCCATCCTCTACACCCACGCACACGCCGATCACATCTTAGGTCTGGACGACGTGCGTGCGTTTAATTTCTTACAGCGTGAAGAGATTCCATTCTTCGCGTCAGCTGAGGCTTTCGTGGTGATTGAGCGAACTTTCCGGTATGTATTCGATACCACGCCCAGCGAGTCAAGCCGCCCTCGCTTGCGGCCTAACATCTTTGAGGACGATCCATTTGAGGCGGCCGGCATTCTGATTCATCCCGTGCGCGCGTTGCACGGCAAAGGTGTGGTTTACGGATTCCGGTTTGGCGATTGTGCATACCTCACCGATCACAGTGAAATTCCCCCGAAGAGCCAGTCCATGCTCACTAGGCTCGATGTTTTGTTCCTGGACGCGCTGAGGCACAACCCTCACCCGACGCACTCGACCGTCGAAGAGTCGCTACGGACCGTGGAGAAGCTTCAGCCGAAAAGGGCATTCTTTACACATATCTCGCACGACCTGGTGCATGCGAGCGTCGAGGCGAGACTGCCGCCGCACGTGCACATGGCGTATGACGGCTTGGAAATCCCAATTGGCTGGGGCGACGAGATGCCCGTTGGGGCGAACGCTTGAGCTGCGAAGTATTCCGCTCATCTGAAGCGGCGCGCGGACAGTTTGGCCCATGTGTGCTTGCCATTGGCAACTTCGATGGCGTACACATCGGCCATCGGGCTTTACTCGACGAGACCATTAAAGCAGCCCAAACGCGAGAAGTTGAGCCAGCAGTGCTGACGTTCGATCCTCATCCGGCCGCAGTAGTAGCTCCCGACCGCTGCCCCCCTTTTATCTGCACCCTGGAACAACGGCTTCGATTGCTCGACTCTGCCGGAATACGGCGGGTTTTCGTGCTGCCGTTTACAAGAGACGTTGCTCAGTTTTCGCCCGAAGAGTTTATACGCCGCATCGTCGTCGACGATTTGGAGGCGCACGCTGTTTTCGTGGGCGAGAATTTTCACTTCGGACATAAGAAGGCGGGTACGCCCTCAGTACTTGAAGAACTTGGAAAGGCGTTTGGGTTTGAAACCAATTTCTTGAAGCCGGTCATCTTCCGCGGCCAGGTGGTTTCAAGCACGGCTGTGCGGCTCGCCCTGAAAGAAGGAAAAGTCGTGCAGGCGGCACATCTTTTGGGGCGCTGCTATGAGCTCGCAGCCGAAGTTGTTTCGGGGCGCGGCATCGGATCGAAACAAACCGTGCCGACACTAAACCAGCGGCCGAGCCCTGAGCTTCTAGTACCGATGGGAATATACGTCACAGAAACGCTCGAGGCCGCTAGTGGCCGGCGATGGCGTTCGGTGACGAGTTCAGGCTACAACATTACTTTCGGCGCGACTGAACATACCGTCGAGACGTTCTTATTAGACGAGTTGACCGGCGCCAGCCCGCGCGATATCGAAGTCCGCTTCCGTCATTACTTAAGAGCGGAAGAAAAATATCCGGATGCAGAGACACTAAAAGCTCAGATCATGAAAGATGTCGCACGCGCTAATGCTTACTGGCGTCGCGCGGGAAAGTTTCTACACACGGCTCCTTCGATATACTGAGTTTCGTTATTTGCTCAATATTCGGGAGGACCTTCATGCAGCTTTCTGAAGGCAAAATCAAACATCTGGATGCCCTTTCCAATAAAAATGGGGTAATCGCGGCCGCTGCTATGGATCAACGTGGAAGTCTGCGCAAAATGATTGCTAAGGCGAAGGACGCGCCCGAAGACCAAGTCGGCGACGACATGATGGAGGAGTTTAAGAGCGCCGTCAGCCGCGTTCTCACGCCGCATGCCAGCGCTATTCTTTTAGACACTGAATTCGGTTTACCCGCAGCTAAGGCACGAGCAAAAAATGCAGGCCTTTTGCTTGCCTATGAAGAGAGCGGTTACGACAACACGAAGCCGGGACGCTTGCCCGATCTTCTTCCCCATCTCTCAGCCAAACGGATTAAAGACTATGGGGCCGATGCCGTAAAGATCCTGATTTACTACACCCCATTCGAGAAGAGCGACGTCAACGACATTAAGCATGCCTTCATAGAGCGCGTGGGAGCGGAATGCGAGTCGCTGGATATTCCTTTCTTCCTCGAGTTCGTGGGCTACGATGCCGAAGGAGGAGACGAAAAAGGTATTGAATACGCCAAGAAGAAACCTCAAATCGTAATTGGCGCGATGCAGGAGTACGGGAAACCGCAGTACAAGGTGGATGTTCTCAAAGTCGAAGTCCCTGTAAACGCAAACTACGTGGAAGGCAGCAGCGTTTACAAAGGGCAGAAGGCTTATTCACGCTCGGAAGCTCTCGATCTATACCGTAAGGCCGCCGAGACCGCGCAGAAGCCCTTCATCTACTTGAGCGCCGGTGTAGGCAACGCCGAGTTTGTGGAGTCGCTCAACATGGCGGCCGAAGCGGGCACAGACTATTCGGGTGTTCTTTGCGGACGCGCGACTTGGAAGGACGGCATTGCTGTTTATGGCAAGCAGGGCTTAAAAGCTCTGGAGGATTGGCTGTCCGATCAAGGTGTCAAGAATATAGAAGCAGTCAACCAGGCAATCAAACCGGCGAAGCCATGGCGCACGAAGGTGAGCACTGCCGTCGCTGCCTAAGCCTTCGCTCGTAGACGCTTCTTCGGAGGTTTCCGGACCCTCCGATGAGCAAGGCCCAGTTATGAATTTCGCGTCGATTCCCGAAGCGCTCGACGAGTTTCGACGTGGAAAGATCCTGGTTGTAGTGGATGACGAGGATCGTGAGAACGAAGGCGACCTCACCATCGCAGCGGAAAAAATCACGCCCGAAGTTATTAACTTCATGGCAACACATGGGCGCGGATTAATTTGCCTGGCCCTAGATTCGGCGCTTTGTCTCCGTCTGGATCTGCAACCGATGTCGCCCGTAAACACGGCGCGTTTTGGAACCGCATTTTGCGAAGCGATCGACGCGGCTGAAGGCGTCACAACCGGCATTTCGGCGTACGACAGGGCGCATACGATTCGCGTAGCGATGGATCCGCAAACCCGCCCGCTGGATCTGGCCCGGCCCGGGCACGTTTTCCCGCTTCGCGCCCGTCCCGGCGGCGTGCTGGTGCGTGCTGGGCAGACCGAAGCGGCAGTGGATCTTGCTCGTCTCTCGGGACTTTCTCCCGGCGGCGTCATCTGCGAAATTATGAACGAGGACGGCACCATGGCGCGCGTGCCGCAGCTTGTCGAGTTCTGCCGGCGCAATCAGTTCAAGATGATCTCGGTTGCAGAACTCATTCGCTACCGGCTGCAGACCGAAACCTTCATTGAGCGGCAGGGCACGGGCATGATACAGACGCCTTGGGGTGATTTTCAAGTTGTCCGTTTCGTAAGCCGGCTGGACGGCGAAACCCATTTGGCGCTAATCCATGGCGACGTACAAGGGAAGAGCAACGTCTTAGTGCGCGTTCACTCGCACTGCGTGTACGGCGATGTGTTTCACTCGCTCGATTGCGATTGCCACAAGCTGGTGCAGTCTGCACTGCAAGCGATCGCGCGCTCAGAAAGCGGAGTTTTTGTGTACTTGCATCAAACCGGGCCTGGCTTGAATGTCATGCGGCGCGATGGAAATCAGGAGCTGATAGGACACGGTCGAAATCAATCCAGCTTCATTCCCTCCGAACGGCATCAGCCTTTGCAACACGAGAGCGGACTCGGTGCGCAGATCCTGTCCAATTTAGGTCTGTCTACGATTCGACTTTTGACGAATCGCCCGCGTAAAGTAGTGGGCCTGGAAGGATTCGGAATACAGATCAAAGAGCAGGTCCCGTTCGGTCTCTGAGCGATGGCGCTACCGTTCAGGTTGCCACGTTTCTATCCAATCCTCGATACGGCTTTGCTTGAAGCCCGTAAGTGCTTCGTGAGTACGGCCGCAGAGGCGCTGGTCGAGGCGGGCGTAAGAGTGATGCAATACCGGCACAAAGATGATTGGACGCAGAAGCACTTCGATGAGGCGAAAAGAGTCGCGGAACTTTGCCAGGACCGCGGTGTACTTTTCGTGTTAAACGATCGAGCGGATTTCGCGCGCGTTCTAAAGTCAGCTTTGCACGTGGGCCAGAACGACCTCCCGCCCTTAGCTGCTCGGAAGGTCATCAGCGACGAAGTTATGGGCTTCTCCACGCACAACAAGCCCCAGCTTGTGCGAGGAGACAGCGAGGCTGTGGAATACCTTTCGATCGGGCCTATCTTCCCGACGCAGTCCAAGCTGCGTCCCGATCCGGTCGTTGGACTGCCTGCTTTGACGGAGCTGCGAAAGCTCACCGATAAGTCTCTGGTTGCGATCGGTGGGGTGACTCTGCAAAATGCGCTCGATACGCTCCACACGAAAGTCGATTCGCTTGCCGTCATTTCAGGTTGGCTTCCCGAGCGCGCTGATCGGAAATCGATCCGGCGTCAGGCCGAACAGTGGTTACAGTTGCTCGCTTGAGGCCCACTTACTCGAAAGCTGGTGTGCCACGATACGGTTGATGAAGCACTTCGCCCGGGTTTTCTGTCTTTTCTCCGCTGCTGCCGGTTCCTGTTTATTCGCGGCTGAACAGCCCCCTGCACTTCGTTTGCCGGGAAACGTAATCCCCACGAGCTATCGCGTGCAGCTCCAACTCGATCCTAAACAGCCTACTTTTGCCGGACAAATTACGATCGCTTTGCGAGTGAAAGAGAACGTCAATACGATTTGGCTCAACGCTAATCAGATTGAGGTTTCGCGCGCGTCGCTGAACATCAACGGCCGAGAAATATCCGTGAAAACCGTGCCGGGCGGGGAAGACTTTGTCGGGTTTGCCGGCGAGGGCGCACTTCCGGCCGGTTCAGGCGAACTCGAGATTCAGTATACGGGTCACTTGCACATGCAGGGAAGCGCCGGCGCTTTCGGAATGGAAGACAACGGCAACAGGTACATCTTCACGCAATTCGAACAGACCGACGCGCGATCTGTTTTCCCCTGTTTTGACGAGCCCTCCTACAAAGTGCCTTGGCAGCTGACATTGAGTGTTCCGAACGATCAGGATGCCATCAGCAATACGCCCGTGGATAAACAGAGTTCAGAAAGCGGACGCAAAGTGCTGGCGTTTAAACAGACTAAGCCTTTGCCCAGCTATCTGGTCGCGTTTGCGGTGGGACAGTTCGATTTTGTTCCGGCGGGTTTTGCGGGAAAAAACCGCGCGCCGGTCCGCATCGTCACCCCGAAAGGACACGCCGCGGAAGCGAAGTATGCGGCTGAGGTAACGGCCACGATTCTGACGCGCCTGGAAGATTACTTCGGTATCCCCTATCCATATGAGAAGAGCGATCAAGTTGCCATTCCGGTGACGTTCGGGTTTGGCGCTATGGAGAACGCCGGTATGGTGACGTATGCGCAGAACCTGCTGCTCGCCAGTCCGGATCGCGACACGACACGGCGGCAGCGCGCTTACGCTTCCGTAGCTGCTCATGAGCTGGCTCACCAGTGGTTTGGAGATTTGGTCACAACGGCCTGGTGGAACGATATTTGGCTCAATGAAGCTTTCGCCACCTGGATGGAACAGCACCTGGTTGCGGAATGGAAACCTGAGTGGCAGACCCGCGTGGAGGACGTCTATTCAAAGCTTGGCGCCGAAACCGAAGACACACTGCTTTCGGCACGTAAGATACGCCAGGAGATTGCGACAAAAGACGACATCAGCAACGCCTTCGACGGCATTACCTATCAAAAAGGCGCAGCTGTAATCGGCATGTTTGAAAGCTGGGTCTCGCCGCCGGAGTTTCGCCGCGGCGTGCAAGCCTATCTCAAGAAGTATGCATTCGGAAACGCAACCGCGCCTGAGTTCCTCGAAGCTGTGAGTTCCACAACCGGCAAGAATATCTCTGCGCCGTTTTCGACCTTCCTGAATCAGGCTGGAATCCCTCTCGTTTCGGTGGCGCTCAGATGCAATGGTGCGAATGCTGCGCTGCATCTGGAGCAGCAGCGGTCTATACCATTGGGTGCCACGGCGCCCGGCAATCAGCTTTGGCAGATTCCCGTCTGTGTACGCTACGGTAATGGCGGCAGCGCCGACAGCGCCTGCACGCTCCTCAGCGATCCGAAGAGTGATTGGCAGTTGAAAGGCTCGAGCTGTCCCACTTGGGTGGAAGGAAACCGCGATGCGATCGGGTACTATCGCGTTGCTTATGAGGCGAAGCTCCTCTCTTCCCTAGCGCAGGATGGCGGACAAAAACGCCTCAACGCGAGCGAACGGGTCGATCTGCTTGGCAATTCTGAAGCGCTGGCCGAGACCGGCAAACTTCCCATGAACGAAGTCCTGAGTCTGGTTCCTTCTTTCAGCACCGATAGCAGCCGATTTGTGGTAGAGCGAGCTTTAGGCATAGCGGAATTACCCAATGACCACCTTGTAGCGCAAGACCTACGGCCCAACTATCAGCGGTTTATCGACAAGAGTTTCGCTCAGCGCGCGCACGAGCTTGGATGGACACCCAAGCCGGGCGAGTCTGATGACGATAAGCTGCTGCGAACGCGGCTGGTGAGCGTAGTCGCGACCGTCGGAGCGGATCAGGAACTAGCCAAGGAGGCTCGAACGCTGGCAGACAAGTGGCTCGCCAATCATGCGTCTGTCGATTCAAATCTGCGAACTCCCGTGCTTGTCACGGCCGCCTACTGGGGAGAAAAGAGCTTCTTCGATCGGCTTATGGAGGAGCTGAAGAAAACCTCTGACCGCCAGGAGCGATCATCAATTCTCGCGGCTATGTCGTCATTCCGCGATCCGGCTGCCGTAAAGGCTGGGATGGAAGCTGTGATGGATAAGCAGGTGCCGTTCATGGAAGGCGCTGGGTTGTTGTTTGCAGGAAGAGACAATCCGGCTACCAGCAACATGTCATTCGATTTCATGAAGGCTCACTTCGATCAAATCGCCAAGATGCGGCCAATCGGTGGTGGTTTCGATGCCGGGGCTATGTTCTCGCGAGTGGGATTTTCGTTCTGTGACGCCAAGTCGCGCGACGAACTTAAGAGTTTTTTTGAGCCGCGAAATAGCGAGTTCGTGGGCGCTCCGCGTATGCTCTCGCAGACGCTTGAACATGTGAATTCATGCATCGCCATTAAAGAAAAACAAGAGAGCAGCGTGACGGCGTTTCTCCAGGGATTCTAGGATGAACGCAAACCTGACGGCGGCTCTCATCTTGAGCTCCAGTCTCTTAACTGCCTTCTCTGGTTCGGCCTCTGAACATACGGCGGCGCTGGACGGATACAAAAGCGAGGCCGCCCAGCAGGAGCGAGCGTGGGAAGGAAAGTTTCGCGACCTGCCATCGCCAGACCGGCAACGCGAATACATGCGCCGTCTGACGGCCCGTCCTCACCACGTCGGTTCTCCTTACGACAAGGACAATGCGGAGTGGCTGTTGGCGCGCTTCAAAGAGTGGGGTTGGGATGCGCACATTGAAAACTTCGATGTGCTGTTTCCGACGCCCAAGCAGGTCCGCCTCGAAATGGTTGCACCGCGAAAGTTTACTGCGAAGCTAAGCGAGCCGCCGCTTCCCGAGGACCCCACTACTTCGCAGAAGGACGAACAGCTTCCGGCGTACAACGCATATTCGGTTGATGGTGACGTGACGGGTCCGCTGGTTTACGTGAATTACGGCATGCCCGACGACTACGAGATTCTGGCGCGTTATGGAATCTCGGTGAAAGGCGCGGTGGTGATCGCTCGCTACGGGGGCGGGTGGCGCGGCGTGAAGCCCAAGGTGGCGGCAGAACATGGCGCGGTCGGGTGCATTATCTACTCCGATCCTGGCAACGATGGTTTTGCGGAAGGCGACGTGTTTCCGCTGGGACCCTATCGTCCGCCTGATGGCCTTCAGCGTGGATCCGTGATGGATACGCAATATCCGGGCGATCCTTTGACGCCAGGCGTCGGAGCTGTCGCGGGCGCCAAGCGGCTGAAGCGCGAAGAAGCGCAGACGATAACGAAGATTCCGGTGCTGCCGATTTCTTATGCCGATGCACAGCCTTTACTGGCAGAGCTTCGCGGGCCGACGGTTCCAGGGAACTGGCGCGGTGGTTTGGCGATTACGTATCACTTTGGTCCTGGTCCTGCCAAAGTACATTTGACTGTGCAATCCGACTGGGGACAGAAGACGCTTTACGACGTCATCGCGAAGATTCCCGGCGCGGAGTTGCCGGACCAGTGGATCATCCGGGGCAATCACCACGATGCTTGGGTAAATGGAGCGGAAGATCCGATTTCCGGGCTGATCACCGAATTGGAAGAGGCGCGCGCCTTCGGAGAGCTGCTTAAGCAAGGTTGGAAGCCGAAGCGCACAATCATTTATGGCGCGTGGGATGGAGAGGAGCCCGGGCTGCTCGGTTCAACGGAATGGGTGGAGACGCACGCGGACGATCTTTCCCGGCACGCGGTCGCGTATTTCAACAGCGACTCAAACTCGCGCGGCTTTCTGGGTGTGAGCGGCTCGCATGTGCTTCAGAAGTTCATCAACAGCGTGGCTGGGGATGTGCGAGACCCCGAGAAAAACATGTCGCTTCTCGAGAGGGCGCGTTTGCACGAAGTTTCCGAGGCGAAAGGAACTGACCAGCGAGAAGAAGCGCTGAAGCGCTCTGAATTGCGCATTGATGCGCTTGGTGACGGTTCGGACTACTGCGCCTTTGTTCACCACTTGGGGATACCGTCACTCGACATGGGTTTCGGCGGCGAGGGCGAGGGTGGAATTTATCATTCCATCTACGACGATTTCTACTGGTTCACTCACTTTAGCGATCCAAACTTCATTTATGCGCGGGCCGGCTCGCAGCTGTTTGGAACAGCCGTAATGCGCTTGGCGGATGCCGAAGTTTTGCCGTTCGATTTCGAAGGTTTCGCTGAAACGGTAAAGCGGTACGCAAGCCATACGCAGGAGCTTCTGGAAGCAAAGCAGAGCGCGTACAAGGAGCAGAACACAGAGATACGCGAGCGCGTCTTTGAAGCGGAAAGCGATCCTCTTCATCCGGTGCAGCCGCCGCTGCACGAGACGGTGCCTCCACACTTTAACTTTGCGCCGCTACAGAATGCTCTCGATCAGCTCTCGGACAGCGCGACTCATTTATCGGCCGCATGGACTAAAGCCGCCGCAGGGAATTGGAACATTTCTCCTGCAACGGTGGCGCGCGTCAATGAGCTGATGATGGCGAGCGGACCCGCTCTTACCGACAATGGCGGTCTGCCTGGCCGCCCTTGGTTTAAAAACATGATT
>JAVHMZ010184106.1:0-23706 GCA_034782995.1 Amazona versicolor
ACGACGGTGTTTTTCTCTTCGCATCAGCTCTCCGAAGTCGAACAGGTCGCGGATCACGTGTGCATTGTCGAGCGCGGCAAAGCCGTTGTCAGCGGCATGCTGGACGATATGAAGGCGCAGTACCGCCGCTTGCAAGTGGTCTTCGAAGAGACGCCTCCAATTGCGTCCTGGGCCGAAGGAGCTGACGTCGTGCGCCAGGAAGGGCGCGTCGTTTCCATACTGGCCCACGGCAACATCGAGCGTATCGTTGAGCGTGCACGTTTAATGCGCGCCAGTTCAGTCGAAGCCTTCCCTGTCACCCTACGTGAATTATTTCTGGAACATGTGAGGAACCAATAATGCTCTGGTACAAAGGTTGGCTTGAAACAAGATGGAGGTTCGTTTTCGGATTAACAGTTTCCGGACTCATGCTCGTTCTTGCTGCATGGGGAAAACAAAGCGGGCAACCTGCGCACGGAGTGAGCGAGCCAGTAGCAGCGATGGTGGCCGCGACATGGCTAATCATTCCCGTCATGCTGGCGGGCGCCGGGATCAATACGCAGACGGCTTACGGCGCGACCCAGGGAGTCCATGGATCGATGCTGTTTACACTCTCTCTTCCTGTGAGCCGGATCCGGCTGCTGCTGGTGCGCGCGAGCGTGGGCGCGCTCGAGAGCGTGCTACTTACTTTTCTCCTATGTGGCGGAGCGTGGGCCCTCTTGCCGCTGGTGCGATCGCAATTTACCTTAACGGTTGTACTCACTTACGCGCTCACAGTCGTCGTTGGAGGCGCAGCGGTGTACGCCTTCTCTGTTCTGCTCGCCACTTTTCTGGACGAAATGTGGCAGTTTATGGGCGGCTTGATGCTGCTAGTTGCGCTTTACGTTCTGTCCATTGAAGGTTGGCTGCCCGCCTGGGCTAATCCCCTCGCCGCGCTCGGGAGCCAATCTCTCTTAGCCACGGCACGACTACCGTTTGAGACTTTGGCAGTTTCCATTGCGGCTGCTATCGGGTTCTTTTGGTTAGCCGCCCGGGTAGTGCAGACCAGAGAATACTGACGTACGCGGCACAAGCGGCCGGATGACCCCGTCGGATTCCCGGATTGCTCTCCCGTTTCATTCGTGTTAGATTTGCAGAAACTCTGCAAGTCAACGACCCCGATGCTCGTTAAACCCGGTCTCGCCGGGAATTGCAAACCAATTTGAATTAGGGGAGACAAATGTCATCGCTTCTAAGGGGTATTTCCATCTCACTATGCCTGTTTTTCACCTGCGCATTTCTGGAAGCGCAAACGTTCCGCGGCGGGATCACGGGAAATGTTATTGATGCATCCGGCGCCGCAATTGCCGGCGCCAGCGTGGAAGCTCTTAACACCGCGACGGGCCTTCATCGCGTGACGCAATCGTCCGATGGTGGCGATTTCGCCTTCCAAGACCTTCCGCTCGGCGAGTATCAGCTGATTAGCACCCATCCTGGATTCGAAACAGTGAAACTGGACAAGGTCGCGGTCGAGGTTGGGAAACTGACCACGCTGAAAGTCACATTGAAAGTGGCTTCTCAGTCGCAAACCGTGGAGGTTGCCGCTTCGGCTGTCACCATTGACAGTGAAACCGCCACATTGAACGAGGTCATCCCGGATAAAGCCGTTCAGGACGTTCCGCTCAATGGACGCGATTTTACACAATTAGTTAAACTCGCTCCCGGCGTCAACGGTGCCGGTTCACTGAACGGCTCACGTATCGCTCAAAACAATTGGCAGATTGACGGCGCCGATAACAACGATCTCTGGCATAACTCCGCCGCCGTGAATCAAGGCGGCGTTTCGGGCGTGGCGGGCACGCTGCTTCCGATAGACGCAATTGATCAATTTTCTGTGCAATCCAACGCTAACGCCGAAGCCGGACGCAACGGGGGCGGCTCCATTAACATGGTCATCAAGTCCGGAACCAACTCGCCCCACGGCTCTCTGTACTACTTCAACCGGAACGATGCGCTGGCCGAGAACACCGCATTTGCGCCGGTCGGCGCCGCGAAGCCGAAGCTGAAAAACAACCAATTCGGCGGATCCGTAGGTGGGCCGATCCTCCGAAATAAGCTCTTCTTCTTTCTCACTTATGAACGTCAAAAGTTGATTGTGGGAAATGCGAATAATGCAACCGAGCCTTCCGATTCATGGGTGAACGAGGCGACCGCCGTTCTCAATCGATACAGCGTTCCCGTCAATCCGGTCGCAACCAATCTGCTTAGTTTCTGGCCGGCGCGGGGACGAACGGGTCCTGCTACAACCAGTAACTTCTTCAGCACTGATGACAGTCTGAACTATAGCGATAACGGTATCGCGAAGATCGATTACTCGGTCAATGATAAAAACAACATCGCGGTTCGCTGGTTTGTCGGAACCGGAGCGCAAACGGCGCCGGTTGGTTCTCCCTACAAAGAGTACTACCAGGTAGCCCCAAGCCGCATGCAAAACTACTCGGCGGTTTGGAACAGCGTAATAAGTCCGAAACTCGTCAATCAGGTTCTTGCGGGAGTGAATTACTTCAAGCAGACGTTCAATGACTTCGATACAGGGTTCAATCCTGTTGCCGCCGGGTTAAATACCGGAGTGACAAACCCCTCGTTATCCGGTTCGCCCGATATCGCCATCTCCGGTTTTGATGAGATCGGACTGACTCCGCCACTCGGCCGAATCGACACGACGGGGCACATTGACGACACCCTGACATATACGACAGGGCGTCACCAATACCGGTTCGGCGCAGAATACCGCCGCAACCGGCTGGATGTTTTCTATCAGCGTAACGGCCGTGGCGCGTTCAGTTTCGACGGCACGCAAGGACCATGGGCTAACGATCCGAATGTCTCCGATAACCTGAAAAGCCTGGCGGATTTCCTTGCCGGCGACGTTGTGGACTCAAACATCAACCGCGGCCACCAGCAGCGAAACTACTATGTGAACGACGGAAACCTGTTCGCCCAGGATACCTTTAAGATTCGCCCCAACCTTAGTCTGAACTACGGCATCCGATGGGAGTATTTCGGCCCACCACTCGACCCTACCGATACGATCTCAACCTTCATCCCTAGCCTGGGCGGCATCGTCTTAACCGGCACCAAAGGCCAGAACACGATTTATCCCGCGCGCTGGAATAACTTCGCTCCGCGCTTTGGCTTTGCTTATTCGCCGACCAATCGTTTTGTCATCCGCGGCGGTTATGGCATTTACTTTGATCAGCCCAACATCAATGCCTTCGCCGATAATCGTCCCCCGAACAGAGGATCGAATGGCATTCTTGCGAATCCTGCCGGGCCTGACCCGATCTTTACAGTTACTCGATCGAACTTCACCATCGTTCCTGGTGAACCGATCTTCGGAAACGTGAGCAACCCGCCGCCTCCATATGGTGTCTTCTCCGTAAATCAAGACTTCAAGAACGCCTCCCTGCAGAACTACAACCTCACTGCGCAATACCAAATCGCAAGTGGCATTGCCGCAGAGGTGGGTTATACCGGCAGTCTCGGCCGGCACTTACTCACTGTCTTGGACATCAATCAGCCGCCGCCATCCGCACTTGGAACTTCGGCTGTCAGGTCCGACCAGAATCTGCTTCGACCCTACTACTCCACTTTCCCTGACTTTGCCACGATAAACCAGGTCGAAAGTATTGCTAACTCCCATTACAACGGGATGATCGCAAGTATTCGCACCCAAGCGTGGCACGGGTTAACGTCGAAGTTCTCCTACACGCTTGGATACTCTCGTGACGACGCCTCTGTCGTGCGTGGCCGGAATCCAACCGACAGTTTCAATTTGCGCGGGGATTACGGGCCATCTGACTTCGATGTGCGGCACACCTTCACCAGCTACATCGCCTATAACCTGCCCAACCCGAACCGCGGACCGCGGCTCCTCGTTCGCGGGTGGCAGTTGAACTCGCTGCTTTCGTTCTTCAGCGGAGCACCCGTCAACGTTGTCGCAGGTAAGAACTACAGCGGCACTTTCGAAGGTCAGGACCGTGTGGTCTTGCTCGGTGATCCTTATAAAGGAGTCAGCCAGGATATCGAAACGCAGCCGGATGGTTCGAGGCTTGTCCAATGGCTCAATCCGGCCGCGTTTGGTCCTCCTCCCGCAGGAACATTCGGAACGTTGGAGCGGAACGGTGTTCGAGGGCCAGGGTTTGCGGATGTGGATTTTTCCGTTTTCAAGAACACGCCGATCACGGAACGCATCTCAACCCAGTTTCGAGTGGAGATGTTTAACATCTTCAATCATGCAAACTTCGCGCCTCCGGGCAAAACCCTTAGCTCAGGCAGTTTCGGGCAGATCTCCGACACTCTCAGCGACTATAACGGCGCTACCGGTATCGGACCCGGCGAGCCATTTAACGTGCAACTCGCCTTGAAAATCATCTTCTAACGCACAAACGCGAAAAAGCGCCGGACGAATCCGGCGCTTTTCCATGCTTTCGATCCTAACCAGCCGTTACAAGCTTGCGAGAAAGACCGTTACTTCTTTCGGCTGCAGCGAAGCTGATTTAGACTCGCGAGCTGTCTTTTCATCTTTCGATTCCGGAAGCCGCGTGCCGCGTCCGTTCGTCGTGTAAACCTCGCTTAAAAAATACTGATTGCCATAAGCGTGGAAAACCAGACGAGACTTACCGGTGTTGGTCAGACTCTGGGGACCATTTGCGATCACAAACTTCTCTCCCGCCTTCGACTCCAGAAACTGCACCTGCGGGGCGATCGGTTGGAAAAGTGTATAAGTTCCGGCACGCATCTCTAAGCTTTTCACATGAAAGGCGAACGGAATGTTCGCGGTCATCCTATAGCTTTGAGCGCTGAGGCCATTAGCCCATACGCACACAGAACCGAAGGTTAACAACATCTTTGTAACTAGCGCTCTCATTTTCTTCTTCCTTTCCGGTTTTTTTAAACCGTCTCTTTTACGAGGATGCCCTTCCAGATGCACTCCCGCGGCCTTTTGGCCCCCGTTAGCGGCTCAAAGAAAACAAACACCTTATCGCATCTTTAACGGCAAGACGGCGCTGTTTCACAACACAAAAGCTGAATTTGCGAACCAAAAGGTGAAGGCTCCGCCAGATTCACCGGGCCACTTAGAATAGTCTTCTGGATAGCAAGCGTTATGAATGATCCGGGTACAGATCCGAACGACCTGCACGCGATGTTGCGCATCTGCACCGTGCTGCAATCCGTCCGCGAGCTTTACGGCGCGCGCGATTCCGCCTCGGTGCGCGTGATCTTCGAAAGGCATCTTGCTGCATTGATCCTGGAGTTGATCCCGGCGGACCGTGCCGCAGTAGTTCTGGACGACAACCAATTTCCCGAAGCGGATATTGATCGTGAGCTTTTCGAGCGCGTGCGCCGCAACGACGGAGGAATGTTCACCGACGTTGATGGCCGCAGTGTCGTCATCGCGCCGTTGCTTGTGCGAAATGAGATTGCCGGTGCAATCTATCTCGAGAGCCGCAACCCCGCCGCGCCTCTAGGACATCCGCAGTTTCTTCTTCTCTCCGCGCTCGCGCAAATTGCATCGCTCGCTCTGGAAAACGCCTTTCAAGTCGAATGGCTCGAAGGAGAAGTGCGAAGGCTGGAAAGCGACCTGTACCAAGGCAATCAACTGCTCGGAGAGAGTCGGAAAATGCTGGAGTTGCGGGAACGGATCGCGCGTGTCGCGCCTACCGGGACGACGGTTTTAATCGTGGGCGAGAGTGGAACAGGTAAGGAACTCGTTGCCCGCGCCCTGCATCGCAACAGCGACCGCAAGAACAAGCCCTTTGTTGCCTTAAACTGTGCGGCACTCACCGAAACGCTCCTCGAAAGCGAATTGTTCGGTCATGAAAAAGGATCGTTCACGGGAGCCGTCTCGCAGAAACGCGGACGCTTGGAGATGGCCGAAGGCGGCACCGTGTTTCTCGATGAGATCGGCGAGATGCCTCTCAGCCTACAAGCCAAGATGCTGCGCGTCCTGCAGCAACGCGAGTTTGAACGCGTCGGCGGCACACGCACGATCCAGCTTGATATCCGGCTGATTGCCGCGACAAACCGAAATCTCGATGAAGCCGTGCGCGGGGGATCGTTCCGCCAGGATCTGTACTACCGGTTGAACGTGGTCTCGCTGCGGACGCCACCACTTCGCGAACGTTCCGAAGACATTCTGCTTCTCGCCAATGAGTTCGCCATGCGCATCGGCGAGCGCAGTGGCCGACGCGTCACCGGCATCTCTCCGGAAGCACGAGGCTTGCTGCGTACCTATGATTGGCCCGGGAACGTGCGCGAGCTCGAGAATGCAATCGAACGTGCGATCGTACTTGGGTCGAGCGATCTCATCCGCGCCGAAGATCTCCCGGAAACACTACGTGATAGCCGAAGTGCGGGGGAGGACGCTCCGCAATCCGGTATGCTGCAGGACGCGATCCTGGCCGCCAAACGCGCCGTGGTGCAACGCGCGTTCGAGCAGGCCAATCAAGATCACAACGTGGCCGCGCGCCTTCTTGGCGTGCACCCGAATTATCTATATCGTCTCGTGCGAAACTTGGGACCGGCCGTTCCTGCGAAAACAGCGGGACGCTAACTCTCCTGCACCCTGGCCTTGGCCAGCGCCGCCCGTCCTTTCTCCAGACCCAGCCGCGCTCCTTCCTCCGGCCGCATGTTCTTCAACCCGCGCCCGAACACCTCTACGCTTAATGCGTCTTCGTACCCGATCTTGGCGAGCGCCTGCAAGAAACCCGTCAAATCGATTACGCCTTCACCGGGCATGAGCCGCTCATCATCGCGAATGCGGTCGGGCGGCAACGACGCTGAATCATCGAAATGCACGGTGACGATCCGGTCCTTACCGGCGTCGAGTATGTCTTTCGTTGTTGCACCGGCGTGATGCCAATGCCATGCGTCCAGTGTCAGTCCGACATTCGACCCGCACTCCTTCGCAAATTCGAGCATCTCCGGCATACGCCAGATGAATTCATGCGGGAACTGCTTGCGCAAGTGAAGCGGCCCCAGGAACTCCAGGCCCAGACGCACATGCGATCGCGCCAGGATATCCGCGCTACGCGTAAATCGCTCCTTGTAAATCCGGCGCAACTCCGCCTTCGGCGTGTCGCTCGACGGCATGAGGTACGTCATCATGCGAGGGCACTCGATTGCGGCGGCGAACTGCGCCGCTGCTTCGAGTTTTTGTAAAGATGACCGGAACCGTTCTTCACTCTCGCGGAACTCGACCGGAAAATCGATGATCGCGGGCCGGACGTTCGCCTCGCGCAGCTCGTTTCGCGTCCGCTCGACGCCCTCCCGCATCGCACTCTCTAGCATCACGTCCACTCCGCGGAAGCCCACGCGCCCTGCCAAACGCGCGAACTCCGGCCAGTGCACGCGTCCTGTCGTCAATTGATTGTTCAGCGAGAGATACATGCAGCAACGATACTAAAGCGGCGAAACTCAGTACAATCTGTTCACATGAGATTGCACTCACTTTGCTTGACGTTACTATTGCTTTGCTCGGCCAGTTTCGCCCAGACGGCCCTGTCTCCGAAATGGGAAGAACTCACAGCTTCCGATTTCGTGCGCGCCCTCAAGCAATCCGGCAATGTTTGCGTTCTGCCGTTCGGAATCATCGAGAAGCACGGTCCGCATCTCCCGCTCGGAACTGATCTCCTCAACGTGCGGTATGCGTCGGAACACGCCACGGCCGAAGAATACGCGATTGTATTCCCGCCATACTATTTCGGCCAGATCTTCGAAGCCAAACACGAACCGGGCACGATGGCCTACAGCGCCAAGCTTCAGCTCGAGCTTCTACAGGAAACGACAGACGAAATGGCGCGCAACGGCTGCAAGAAGATCCTGATCGTGAACGGTCACGGCGGCAACAACAACCTGCTCCCATTCTTCGCGCAGTCCCAACTCGGCGCTCCGCGAGACTATGTGGTTTATATCTGGAATCGCGAGAACTATCCGCCGGGCCGTCCCGCCCTGCACACAAAAGACGATTACCACGCCGGTGAGTCCGAAACCGCGCACACGATGATCTCGCGACCCGACCTCGTGCACTTGGATCGTGCCAAAGAAGAATCCGGCGCCGACCGGAACCGCCTCGACTTACCCGAAGGCGTTTACACCGGCATTTGGTGGTACGCGAAATTCCCTGATCACTATGCCGGCGACGGCTCCCCGGCCACTCGTGAGCTCGGAGAATTCGACATGAAGGCCTGGGCCGCTTCAATTGCGGCTTCGATTCGCGCGGTGAAAGCTGATCAGGTGAGCGCACGGCTGCAGCGCGAGTTTTATGAAGCATCGGAGCATCCGTTGGAAACGAAGCAGTAGTCGCTCCTGTCTTCGTCATACACTCTCATTCAGTAACCTTGCAGTCAATGTGCTATTTCCCAACGGCTTCAATCATCACCGCGCGCCGCTTCTTCTCCGGCAGCGCGTCGTAGAGCACCTCAAACGAAGTATTCGTCCACCCGAATCCAATCTCGTTTGAACGATACCCAAACTGAATCTTTCCACTGACGTTACTTGCGCTCTGAACCACGTCATACTTTTCCACAATGAAACCGTGCTCTTCGTACTGCCTCCGCACGAGCTTCAGCCACTTCATCGCGATCCGGTCCGCATCCTCGTTGAACCCATAGCGGCGGAGACCGTCGCACGCGATCATCTCGAGCGGAGCCCACCCGAATGGCGCGTCCCACTGGTTTCCCGTCACCTGCGTGCTCGTTTGCAGTCCGCCATCGCGCTCAAACTGTGGCAACGCATTCCGCACTCGCGCCGCTTGTTCCGGACGCGCCACTCCCGCCCACAACGGGTAGAAAGTCGTCAAGAACGGATAGTGGCGCAACTTCTTTCCAACGAAGTTGTAGTCGTAGTAAAGCCCGTCAGAGTCATCCCACATCAGTTGGTTGATCCGATCCGCGCGAGCACGCGCCTTTTCACGCCACTCTCCTGCGTCCTTCTTTCGGTCGAGCGCCTCCTCGACTTGCGCCATTTGGGTTTCCATCAAATACAGCAGCGAGTTCAAACACACTGGATTGAAGTGAATGATGTCGAGGTTAAACGGTCCAAACCGGTTGGACGGGTCGAAGCCTGACTCGCGCATTGATCGATCACCCTTGTAGAACAGATCCTGAAATGACCCGGTCTTCCGGTCAAAGAACTGTCCGACGTCGTAGTCCGTCACTTCATGAGTTTGAAAGAAGAGCTTGATCAGATCGTAGTGGCTCCGTCCAGCCGCATCGCGCTCGGACGACAACACCTCTTGCGCTGGTCCGTCACCAAGATCGTAATAACGGGATAAACCTGTTGCCGGAGTGAGATGGGGCGCCGTCGTCCAGAATCGGTAATACGCCTCCATTGCGGGCAACGCAGCTTCCAGCCACTGCCGGTCGTGCGTCTTTTCGTAAACACCCCAAACCATCTCGGTCAGAAACGGCGGCTGCGACCGCGTCAGATAGTAAGTTCGGTTCGCATTCAACAACGTCCCGTACTCACGCACTTCATACAGGAAGTTATCCGCCATGTCTTTAGCCAGCGTCGTCAAACCGTCCCGCAACAGTCCAACTTGAATAAAGTAACTATCCCAGCCATACATTTCGTTGAAACGCCCGCCGGGAACCACATAAGGCCGCGGCAGATATAACAGCCCGGGAGGCTGATGGCTATTCCCCTTCTGCTCGAGCACAGACAGCCGGATCGTTGCATAATCGGCCGGACTCATCTGCGACTTCAGATCTCTTTCAATCGCCGCGACGTTCTCATCTGCAGGCAGATAAACCAGCCATCGGCCGTCTGGCTCCGGCCGGAATTTGGGATCGATCGCGGCCTTCGCTAGTTCTTTATGCGAACGAGTCAGAACCGTCCAGGTATCTTTGATGTAGGTGAGTATCGGTCGCGGCTCTTCCTTCGCGGCAGCCGGAAGCCAGCCCAGCAACAGAACAGCAACAACCCGCCTCATCTCGAAAGTCCTCCGCTTTCCATCGCTATCATAAAACGCTCTGCCCTCTTCGACTCGCGTGACTTACTTCACTTTCCCGATTCACGTTATACTCTGCGAACGGGCAACATGACCACGACTTGCGGCTCCCAAACACCCGTGTTGACCGCGGTCCCCGGCGCCGGAACAACCCTTGACGCAATCGACGTCCACCACAATGGCTTCGGATAGTAGCGCTCCACCGGGTGAAGAAGTTTGGCGCTCGGTACGGGCCGAATTCCCCGCTCTTGCGCACTGGACTTATCTCAACACTGCAACGCTCGGACTGCTCTCGCGACGAACCAGCGCCGCTGTGGTCACGCATTTGGAACGCCGTGATCTTCTCGCCAACACGGATTTCGATCAATGGTGGGAAGATGTAGACGGCATTCGCGCGCTTGTCTCCTCGCTTCTCCACGGATCCCAGCGCGAGGACATTGCGTTTCTTCCGAACGCCTCGACCGCCCTGTCACTTGCCCGCCGCGCAATACCTTGGGAAGCCGGTGATGAAATTCTCACGCTTCGAGAAGAATTCCCCAACCAAACTTACGCCGCGGCGGGTCTTCCGGGCGTCCGTCTCGTTCAAACCTCGGTCGACGAATTCTGGAATGCGGTCTCGCCACGCACCCGCATGGTCGCGCTCAGCACCGTCAGCTATCAAACCGGTTTCCGCCCGCCCTGGGAGGAATGGATGCAGCCGCTCCGGCGTCGAGGGATCCTAACCTACATTGACGCTACTCAAAGCTTCGGCGCGTTCGTGACGAGCATCGCAGGATGCGAGCCCACCGTTCTCGCGGTGAACGCGTACAAGTGGTGCTGCGCTCCCACTGGAGCAGCGTTTGCCTACATTCATCCCGAGCTTCGCGCGCGCTTCGATTCACCCGTTGTCGGCTGGCGAAGCGATCGCGGCTGGCGAAACATGAGGAATCTCAAGGAAACCGATCCGAAACCTACGGAAAGCGCCGAGAGATACGAAGGTGGCATGCTCGCTTTTCCATCTCTTTACGGTCTGCGCGCCGCGCTTGAAATGTTTCGCGATATTGGCCCTACACACATCGAAGCCCGTATCCGCTCGCTCGCGAAACGCTGCGGCGGTGACGGCACATCCCCGATCGTGTCGCTCCAGGTGCGTGATGGTGAAGCACCCACGCTCGCCGAAACTCTGAAACGCGACGGCATCCTGGTGTCCGCCCGGCGCGGCCGCCTCCGGATTTCACCGCACTTCTTCAACGATGAGAGTGACGTCGCCCGCCTGTGGAACGCGCTCGAACGCGCTCGCGCTTAAACCACCGAGCAAAGGCCTAAATGTTTTTCAAACCCTTTGAAATCCCGATCATTGTGCAGAAGTGCATAGCGGTTTTCTAAACACCACGTTGCAATCACCACATCGATCGTTTTGCGGACGGTAATACCCGATTTGCGCAGCTTCCGAAAGTTTCGAGCAGCCTGAACGGCAATCGCTTCACCGCCCAACTCGACAAACGTCAACAACATCAGAAGCTCTCGCACCCGCTCGAACACACTTTGCTTTGTGAAGCCCTGCAGAACTTCGCAAAGAATCAGGTCGCCAATGGCCAGAAGGTCAGACTCGAGTAACGCGTGGAGGGCATCAGTCTGAGCGGTACCAGTTCCGTTGAAATAGTCAATCCATACGCTGGAGTCGACCAGAATCAACGATCAGTCCTCATCGCCTCCAAGTTCCCCTCCCATTTCACCTTCCCTCGTAATTGGCGGATCTCGGCCTGCCTGTGTAAACGGACCAACGTGCGTAAACCGGCCTCAACAGCGTCGTGCTTCGTTTTCAAGCCTGTAACACGTTGTGTTTCCGCCATCAACTCGTCATCGATCACCACATTCGTTCTCATGATGTGTATAATAGCAATTTTCTTACACACCAGTCAACCATGAGACCCGCGCTAACTCGCCCGCGCCGTTTGCGCTTTCGTCTCCGTTTCCATCTTCCGCCGCAGCTCCCAACGCATGTATCGCAACAGCTTCCATCCGGTCGGGAGCGCTTTGAAATGCGTTGATCCAGCCGGACGCGGCCACTCTTCGACCGCCACTTCTGCCCGGCTCATTCGATGCCGGTAAGCCCCCACGACCATCTCGAGATCGATCGACAATCCGCCAGGCAATGGTCCGATTCGCCAAAAGGCATCTCTTCGCATCGCGCGATAACCGTGTAACACATCGCGAACCCGGTATCCCTCCCGGTGCCACAAGGCGGCCGCAAGCAGACCCAGCGCCTGAACAAACCACTTACGTGGTTTGAGCGCATGCCCGTCCTCTTCATTTCGCGCGCCTTTTATCATCCGGCTTGCCACCACCAGATTGGCCCCGCGCTCGAGCTCCGATCGCATGGAACGCAAGGTTTCGGGATCGATATTTCCTTTGGGCGGAAAGACGACCAGCGCGTCGCACCAAGTATGTTGAAAAGCGCTTGTGTACGCGGCGTTATATCCTTGTCCCATTTGCCGCGCGACCTCGATTCCCGCGCTTTGGAGATATTCGACCGTTCCGTCTTTGCTCCCCCCATCCATCGCGAACACTTGGTCGAAGTCAGATAACGGCAGTCGCGGGACGTCCAGTTCACATCCAGGCCGCTCGTTCCAAACCAGCAAACAGAGTCCGACCGTCATCCTTTTCCGTCTCGTTTCACCATTTCCTGCCTTCTCGTCGCGTTGTGTTTAAAAAGCGTTTCAAACCATCGTAGTGCATAGCCTGCCCCGGCGCCTGCTGCCAACAGAACAATCCATCCCAACGGCTGCAGGTAGCGCACTGTTGGCTTCTCGACCAAGCCGCTTGCAATTCCAACGAAGACGCACGCGCCAATTAACAAGACTGACCAGGCGCCCTGATCATCGCGAGGCGCGACGAACAATCCCACGCCAACGAGCAACGGACTCACAAGCAAAACGTAGTACCAGCCCGTCACCCAACGCGCCCATCTCTTACTCGCGCTGTTGTAGCTCTCATCCGCATCGTAATGGACGTAGAATCGCTGCTGAACCATACGGGGGAAGTTTGGATACAGATCGCGATCGAAGCCTTGGTTCTCGACGATGGAGGCGTCCAGCAGATTGCGATTCCAATAATCCCCGAACGTTTGCGCGGTGAGCTTAACTAATCCCCACGGATCCCTTTTCGCCGCATGCATAGCCGTTTCCGTCGCCGCGAGGTTCGCGACATAGTTATCCGGATACGCCGTAAAATCGGGCGTTCGCATGACGATCCGACCTACCAGCCCCTGCGTTCTCCAGTGCTGAAGTGGCCGGAGAGCGCGGTTCTCCAACGGGTATTCGGGCCGTTCAAAGATCCCGGCGCGAAGCGCCGCGATGGGAAAATCCTCCGGCCGGATAATGGGCGCCCAACTCGTCACCAGAAAGAACCCATTCGCGTACAGGTACGCCGAGGGCCGCTTCGCCAGATGCCCGTTCCATTTGCGATAACCATAAAGAACTCCCTGCGTCCAGCAAACGGAGATCGCCAGATGAAGCACGAGCGCGCGCACTCCGCCCCGCTTCCATCCTCGCCACATGGCAGAAACAGGCAGCAAGCCTGAAAGCAAAATCATGAGCGGCAGTGAACTCATCCTGACGCTGATCAGCCAAAAGCCGATTAAAGGGAGCCGAATCAACTTCCAAATGTCCGGCCACTTCACATAATCGAACACGCAAGCCAAATAAACGGCTAGCAGAAAACCAGCAACGGCTTCGGTCAAAACGAAATGCTCGGATGTCCACTGGAGCGGCTCAATCGCGAACAGCAGCGCTGCGCAAAGGGCCACGGCGAACGGAGCACGAAAAATCCTGAGAAGACACCCAGCGAGCAATAACGAACTCAAACCGCCCAGCACCGTCTGAAAGACAACCAGAGCGTGAAGCGAATGGAACTGCCTCACTGCAAACACCCGAACGAGCCACCCGTACGTATAGCTCCGATCCGGTGGGAAAAACTTCTCCAGCGCCGTTGTGAGATAGGTTCCTGAGTCGCCCATGAAAATGGAAGGCATGGGATCGACGAAGTACAGGAACGTCTTCAGCGCAGCTACAGCAAGCGCGATTCCGAATAACTGCGCGGCGAGCGAGCGGCGCACGCCAATGGCACCCCACGTTTGCCACATTGGGCTCAGAGCGCCAGCCGCATCTCGTTTGTGCTGCGAAACCCGAGCTTCTCATATAACGGACGCCCATATTCGCTCGCATGCAGCGCGACGGATTGAAACCCATTGCAGCGGCACCATTCGATCAGCTCTCCCATCATGACGCGCGCCAGTCCTCGCCTCCTGTGCCGAGGCTCGACGTAGATGTTCATGATCCACGCTCGTTTCGGTTCGAAATTCTGCGGACTTCCCGGCCATTCTGCAATCACCACTCCGCCGCCGCCGATCACTTCGCCACCGAATTCTGCAAACAAGCCGTGATATCTTCCGTCCCGCAGCGCGGCTTCAAAATAGCCTCGCGACGCAGTCTCGAACGCGCTCACGAGATCCCGATACTTCCCGCCCATCTCCAAAAACATCTCACGCCGATGGCGGCAAATTGCGTCGACATCGGCGAGCGTGACGGACCGCAGTGTCCATTCGCAAGCGTGTTTCATTCCCTCAGCGGATCATGCCACACAAACCTGTGTAATATGAGGCTTCCGTTCAACGCCATCATCAAATAAGAAAACAAGCTGCCGGATGAGTGCTGTTTCTTTCATTCACGAATTGATTGACCCCGTCCGCCGAGCGGCCGAACTGACGGATCGATTCCTCCAACAGCCCTCAGGCACAGGTCAATTTCCCGTCGGGGAACTACGCGCGCTTGCCGAGGCAGGCCTCTTGAGATTGACCTTACCGCAAAAGCATGGCGGTTGGGGCATCGGACGGACGCCTGGAACATCGGCTTCCCTGCTCCACGTCCTCAAGGAAATCGGTCGCGGCAACTTATCGCTTGGGCGCTTATTTGAAGGCCACGTGAATGCCCTGCTTCTCATCGACAGATTCGGCTCGGTTTCGCAAATAGCCTCAGCGGCGGAGAGTGTCACCCGGTGCAACTCGGTTTTTGGCGTTTGGAACACAGGCCCCGAAGGCAGCCCCACACTCAGTCCGCTGCCGAGCGGAGACTTTGAATTCACGGGAACGAAGACATTTGCTACCGGCGCTGCACGCATTCAGCAGGCCATCATCACAGCGGCTCTGCCAAGCGGCGGCTGGCAGATGTGTCTGGTTCCCCTCGATCAGGACGGCATCGTGGTGCATGCCGATAGCTGGAATCCGCTTGGCATGGAAGCGTCGGAGAGTTTCACGGTTGTCTTCTCTGGCCTGCGGCTCGCGAAAGATGCATTCATCGGCAACCCTGGGGACTACTACAGCGAGCCGTTTTTTTCCGCGGGCGCATTTCGCTTCTGCGCCGTGCAACTGGGAGGGGCGCAGGCGCTGTTTAACGCCGGCTGCGATTGGGTACGAACATCAGCCCGCGCCAATGACCCGTTTCAACTGCAGCGTATCGCCCAAATGGCCGTTCTCATCGAAAGCGGCCGCCACTGGCTAAGGCAAGCGGCGGAATGGATGGAAGACGCCTCCCCTGATCCACAACACCTGAAAGCTCGCGCGCAGATGACGCGAATCGCTGAGGAAGCGATTTGCACGCGCGTGATTGAGCTCACCACGCTGATTGCCGGCGCCCGCGGTCTCGCTCTCGCCGAACCGTTTTCGCGAACGCTGCGCGATCTACAAATGTATCTTCGTCAAGCCGGATTTGACGCCGCGTTTCAAACGGTCGCGCGCCACGTTCTCGACGACCAACTTCCGCATGACTGATTCGCACTCGCTCCCGCCCGAATACTTTGAACGAATTTACGCAGCCAATGCCGATCCCTGGAACTTCGCCACAAGCGATTACGAGGCCGCCAAATATGACCAAACAATCCGGACGTTGCCGCGCGATCGGTACCACAACGCCTTCGAGATTGGCTGCTCGATCGGAGTCTTAACCGCACGCCTGGCTAATCGCTGCGATCACCTTCTTGCAGTTGATGTAGTGGAAGCGGCTTTGCAACAAGCACGCAGGCGCTGTGAAGACTGGAACAACGTCAAGTTTCAGTCGATGTCTGTTCCGGCCGACTACCCTGCGCAGTCTTTCGATCTCACCGTGCTTTCGGAAGTCGGGTATTACTTGAACTCTTCCGATCTCGAAAAGCTCGCGTCCTTAATTCATCGGCACACGCTCCCCGAAGGCCATCTCCTGCTTGTGCATTGGCTGCCTACCGTAGGAGACTACCCGCTAACCGGCGATGAGGTTCATGAGTATTTCCTCTCGTTACCCGATTGGCTGTGTGTCAAGCGCTTCCGAGCTCCGCGGTACCGCATCGAACTTCTGGCGCGGCAGGGCGATCCACCAGTTGCTCCGCCGCAATGAATTGCGTTTTCAGTTGGCGAACGGCCTCGTCCAGGAGTTGTGTCGAGGCTTTCCGGAAACCTCCCTTTTCCAATCTGCTTCGCACATCCAGCCTCTCAAAGGCATCGCCAAACCAAGGGGTTTGCAGCGCGTCGCGAACTACATCTTTGGATGCAGCGAGCGCACTCGCCAGACGTTCCAGGATGCAATGGCAAACTGTTTCGCCCGACTGAACTCGCTGCCAGCACAATCTGAGATTGCGTCTTAACGAGTACAGAGTTTCGAAAAGCGCAACCGAGGGAACGCGTATGCGCGACGACCCCTGGCTCCAACACGACAACTGCTCAGCCAGCCCGATGGCGGCTCTTCCTTTCAGACGTCCCGAAGTCCGTACACCAACATCGGGACTATGCCGGAACTTCACATCGCGCCGGATCAACGCCTCGTACAGCGCAACATCCTCCAGATTCTTCTGCGCGGGAACCCCACCTACCTCGCTGTACACGGAAGGCAAAATGGCCAGACTACTTCCAAAATGCTGATGATGCCGCGGCCAGGGATCGTGAGGCTGCGGGTCGCAGCGGTCTTCCAACCAGGACAGCAGCAACTCGTATTGGTCATGCGCCTCCTGTATTCTCCTGGTTCGCGGACTGAGCTGTTCCACGTCATCCGGATGCAAAGAGATTCGCCCGCCGACCGCTTCCGCACCGCCATCGATCTCGGCCAAATTCTGTGCAATCCAATCCGGAGCGACTTCTGAATCCGCATCGGTGGACATAATCAGGGAACGCGTTTTTGGCCGATGCATGAGACGCTCGCAAGCGGCGTCCATCAGCAGTTTGCGCACGTGCCCAACATGCGCGCGCTCTGCCGGCAGGTGGCACTCCATGAGGTGCAACGGAAAAGCGGGATGCATCCGCTTGAACTCTTGGGCGATCGTGAACGATTGGTCTGAGGAATTGTTGATCAGCAGCAACACTTCCCAGCATTGCGGCAGAAGCGGTTTTCTGTTTGAAGAGGTCTGCTCCAACAGCGCGCGCAATGCAGATGGCAATCGTGCGGCTTCATTTTTGGCGGGCACGATCACGCAAACCTCAAGCTCCGAGCGCGGTTCCGGCAGCGATGGACCCAATAAGTTCAAAGTGAAAAGGGTGACCCTATAGATCGGCGACCGAACACATCCGCCGCCATCATCGTACACTGTTCTAAATCTATTCCGAACCGTCCGCCGAGGTGCACTTGTGTCATTGCCCCTTTCCTTTCGTCACGCCACTCGCCAACTCGTTAAAAGTCCGGTATTCACCATCACAGTGATCGCCACGCTGGCGCTCTGCATTGGCGCGAATACCGCCGTCTATACTGTCGTCGATACACTTTTCTTCAAGCCGCTCCCCTACCCCGATCCGAACCGCCTCGGTCTGATTACGACGGTGATCAGCAAGGGATCCGCCTCTGACGTCAACACTAGCCAGGACGGCTTTCAATGGGAGTTGATCCGCGATCACTCCTCGCTACTAAATGGCGCAGTGTATGGAGGCTCGGCTGGAGTCAATCTGGTAGCTGGTCATGACGTGGAATATGTGGTCAATCAGCGTGTCGGCGCAGGTTTCTTTCACGTTCTCGGGATAGCGCCGTTGATCGGGCGCGAATGGACACGCGACGAGGACGTACCGAACGGTCCTGCACTCACGATGCTCAGCTACGGCCTTTGGCAGAGAACCTTTCGTGGCGACCCAAGCGTCGTCGGACGCACCGTCGACCTTCGCGGCTCTCCGCATACTGTGGTCGGGATTATGCCAGCGAGTTTCCGCAGCATCTCACCGGGAACAGGAGACGTCGGCACCAACGCTCCCGCCGATCTCTGGACGCCGCTCCGCCCGTCGCACACCGGCGAAGGATCGGGCGATAACTACGGGGTGATCGCTCGCCTGAAAACCGGCGCCACCGCGGCACAGGCCAACGCGCAACTCAACTCCGTTTTCCAGGACTATTTCGCGCATAGGCATTTGCCCGTGGGCGTGTTCGCTCAGGAAAGAGTTCTCCCGATGCAGACGGGACTAACTTACGACCTCGGCTCGAGCGTTAACCTCATGTGGGGCGCCGTCCTGCTGGTTCTTCTTATCGGTTGCGTGAACATCGCCGGCCTCTTGCTAGCACGCTCGTCCGCGCGCGCCCGCGAGATAGCGACTCGCATGGCATTGGGCGCAACTCGCATCCGGATCGTCTCGGAGTTACTCGCCGAATCCCTTCTGCTCGCGCTTACGGGTGGCGCTTTTGGTTTAGGAGTGGGCTACGCCGCACTCCGTGGACTGCTTCGCCTCAACGGAGGCGAATTCGATATGTTCGGTCCGGTTCATCTTGATTGGCGCGTTTTGATCGTTATGCTTGCCGTCACGCTCGCGACCAGCATCGTCTTCGGTCTATTTCCCGCATTGGAAGCCACCTCGGTCGATCTCCGTTCAGCTCTCGCCGAAGCCGGCCGCGGCAGCGCGGGCAGTCGCCGCCAATGGAAGCGGCAGTCGTTAGTGTTCGCGCAAGTCGCTCTCTCGGTCACCCTCGTTGCCGCAGCCGGATTGCTCCTGCGTACGGTACAAAACCTGCAAAGCGCCGATAGCGGATTCGATCCCAACCACGTGACGACCGCCACCGCCTCGCTGCAGGATGCGCGCTACGCCACGACCGCAGCGGGCAGCCGCCTTTTCCGCGACAGCTTGAAACGCATTCGCGAGATTCCCGGCGTTGAATCGGCAGCGGTCGCACTGACTCCACCTTGGGCGCGGGCGCTGAACGACGGGGTGCAAGTCATCGGCGCCCACGAGGACGGAATGGCCAATCTGACCTGGGCCACGCCCGGAATGTTCGAGACGCTTCGGATTCCACTACTGCGCGGCCGTGTGTTCACCGATGCCGATAATGCGCACAGCGCCGGGGTTGCTGTTGTGAATGAAGCGTTTGTCCGGCGCTACCTTCGTGGTCGTCCCGATCCTCTCGCCGCTTCCATCCGTTTCGAGAATAAGACCGTGCGCGTTGTCGGTGTCGTCAAGGACGTTCAAGTCAAGCTGGGTTGGGGCGGGATGGGGCCTCTCGATCACTTTGCTGGACTCTATGTCCCCGTTGAGCAATTTCCCGACGACGTTTTCGCCGGAGCAAACGTCTGGTTCTCGCCCCAATGGATTGTCCGCACACATGGAGATCTTCCGGCTTTACGCGATGCAATGCGGCGCTCTCTCGAATCCATCGACCCGCGCCTGCCATTCTCTTCGTTTCAAAGCATGCGTGAAATCCGCGGCGTGTCACTCACGCAGCAGCGCTACCGAGCCGCCCTTTTCTCCGCACTGGCTGTGCTCGCCGTACTTCTCGCCGCGCTTGGAGTGTATGGACTGATCGCTCAATCCGTAGCTCAACGAACGCGTGAAATGGGGATCCGCCTTGCGGTCGGCGCGACCACCGGACAAATCGTCCGTGCCGCCGCCGTACCGGGCGCTACACTCTCACTCGCCGGGATCGCAGCAGGCGTGTTACTCGCACTCTTCGCCACTCGCCTTCTGCAAAGCTTTCTGTGGAACGTCGGAAACGCGGATCCGGTCACGTTCGCTTCGGTCGCGCTCGTGCTCATCTTCATCGCGACTATCTCGAGCGCGCTTCCCGCGTTGCGTTTGACGAGGCTCGATCCGGCTCATACTTTACGCGATGAATGAACAAATTTCGGCGGTTATCCCGGAGGATCCGGAAGGTGGAGCTTTCGGCAGATTTTCCGCGCCAGTAAGCTTGCGATCTCTGTGCCAGAACACGCGCAGTCCGACGATCTCCCGTAATGGCAACCCTCAGCGTCCCGCGATCCTCTGAAACCGTAAGTCCCACACGCGGCCTGCGCCCACGCTGAGTTCGATATATTTCCCGGATCGGTCCTGGAGAAAGCGGATTACGCCTGTGTCGGAGTCGAACGCGTTCTCATAAAGAGGTCGGAGCGGCAATGACGAGTCCGGGCGGCGGTGAAGGACGAGCCCGTCCTTCTCCAGCGTGACGCGGAAGGTGGTTTCCGCTTCGTCGCTCCTATACTCGCCACTCAAAGGCTCCAACTGTTCGCGGCTGGGGTGAACCTGTTTGACCTTCTCCCAAACGTCGCGTCCGTAGACCGGATTCGACATCAACAGGCGCTCCGCGCGTTTGCTGGAGTCCGCCTCAAACCAAACCAGATTGGTTCCACTGGTCCACTTGCCGCTAGCGAGCGGGTTCAAAACGACCTCGGTGTCGAAGCGAAGGTGACCCTCGCGTTCGTCGATGGTCGCGGTGGATCCATCGCGCGAGTTGCGGTAAAGACCAGTGAACTCGGCCAGGTCTGGCGACTTGTCGGGCGGAACTGGCGCGGGTTCCGTCGTTTCTGTTGGTGGGATATATAGCGCTGCGACACTATGCCCAAGTTCGACCGTACGCGCGGCGGCATCGTTGCAGAGAACGGCAACCGAGAGGTGCTGTTCCGGATACCGGGCGAGCCAGGCGCGGTAGGCGGCAGTTGCACCGGAGTGACTAATCTCGCGATGGCCTTTCCATACCTCAAGAAAGAGACCCGCCCCGTAATTAATTTTCGTCCCATCGCGCAGAACACCAGGCTTTTGTTGGGCTTCGGTCAACTCGCGTCCGCCAACTTTTCCGGTGTCGAGGTTACCGTTCCACCTCAGCAAGTCACCGGCAGTTGTGAGAAGTCCGCCGTTGCCGTAAACATCTTCGAAAGGCATCTGTTGGCGGAAGCCGTCGCGTCCTTCGGTGTAGGCAATCGCGCGGCGCGAGATCACGCGATGGTAGTCATCACGCCAAGTGGTTGCGGGCATGCCGAGCGGACCAAAAAACTCGCGTTCAGTGAAGACCCGCAGGGGTTCTCCCGTCACGCGTTCCACCAGCATCGCGGCGAGGTTGTAGCCGGAGTTGGTGTAGGACCACGCTGTCCCGGGAGCGTAATTGAGCGCTCGCTGACGCGTGAGGATATCAAGGACGTGAGCGTGAGTGTATTCGCGCGTGGTGCGAGGCCAGCCGCCAATCGCGGCCACTTCGCCCCAATCACGGAGACCGCTGGTGTGATAGAGGAGGTCGCGCACGGTGATGCTCGCGTCGATTTCCGGCAGTTCAGGAAAATGCTTCCGGATAGAGTCGTCCAGCGAGAGCTTACCTCGTTGCGCGAGGAGGAGCACGGCCGCGGCGGTGAACTGTTTGGTCACGGAACCGGCTTCGAAAACGGTGTCGGGCGTGTTGGCGATGTTGTGTTCGAGATCGGCCATGCCGTATGCCGCCATCACAGACGGACTCTCGCCCGATTGAACGGCAACGGCGCAACCGGGACCGTCGGTGCGATTATACGGAGCGAAGATCTTGGCGAGCTTCGCCTTGGTATCGGGTGGGGTTTGCGCGAGGGCGAACTGCGTCAGAACTGCGAGAACGAAAGGGAGAAAGCGCGCCTGCATCACCCTTAGGAACCCGCTGGCAGCCCCGCTTGCAGAAAGCTCAGCAAGTCCGCCTCATTCACTTCCGGCTCACCCGGCGCGACATGATTCAACTTGCCTTCTCGCATCCACCGCTCCAGCTTGTCGACCAGCTCGAACAAATGTTCAAAGCTTTCGACGACGAACAGCAAGGGCTGATAGTGATCGATCTCGAAACCCTGATTAATCGCCCATTCCAGTTGCATCGGGAACCGCTGCACATCAGGCGAATGCAACGAATGCTCAATCTCACCAAACGAACTGAGCAATCCGCTTCCATACACACGCAGGCCATCACGGGCGCGCATCAATCCAAACTCGACGGTAAACCAGAAAAATCGCGCCATCGCCTTGATGATGCTGGTGAGGCGCTGTGCCCGGAGGTGCTCGTCCCGGATCGCCGCCGTAAGCTCCGCGGCCGTGTGCGCGCATTCCCCAAACCGGACGAGCGCTTCCGCGAAAGCACGGTCCGTGTGCATGGGAACATGCCCGGCGACGTCGTGAAAGATGTCGGGCTCTGGAAGATAATCCAGCTTGGCCGCGTCACGAATCGTGATCGTCGTCGGAAACGTTCGTTCGCGCAAGCAATCGAAAAACGCGAAAGCCGGAATATAGCCGCTCACCGCGCGCGCTTGGAATCCGGTAAGCGGTTCCAAAAATCGGTTGACATCCCCCAATCGCGGAACCCGATCGGCCGGTAGCGCCAGATTGTCGATACCTCGTAGGAAATGTTCGTTCGCGTATGCCCGCCATCGCGGAAGCATGCGCGAGTACAATCGGTGCCACGCTCGATGATTGTCTTCGGAGTAGAGTTCGTACGGCTGATGAATAAAAAGCTGTCCGTTCCGCTGAGCGTCTTCGATAAAAGGCGCTTCAGTCGTCGTTAGACCCGGTAGGGTCAAGAGTTCAGGCAACGGTAATGCCTCCCTGATTCAATACTACTCTCCCGGTAGTCTTTTTTGACCGCTCGGAATAGTTACGGCAATACTTCGAGTTGGCTCATCCCTGAGTGTGTTCACGGGATGCTCGCCGTCAATTTCTCGGCTTATACGGACGCGTACTCATTTACGTCATGATTATTCGATGCGTTATTGGTAGGCGTCCTTGCGATCCCGCACCCGGTGGATGGTAACCGTATCAGCGGTCTCATCGAACAAGACACGGTAGCTGCCTACGCGCAATCGCAGCAAGCCTTCAAACTTTCCGGAAAGCCGCTTCACTCTTCCCTCCCCGGTTTCGATGTAGCGGTGCAGCGCCCTCAGAATGCCCAGCGCGGCAGGTTGCAGAATCTCGCGGACCTCCGCCGGCACATGAGGGAGAAACCGGATCTTCTTCTTCAAATTCCGAGCCCGGCTTTAATCTTTGCGATCGAGAATCTGATCCATGGTGAAGCCGCATTCCCCCGCGAATTGCTCGAACGGTACGCCGCCGCCTGGATTGTGGCTGAAGTATTCGCGGGAGGCGGCAACCGTCTGAATGTCTCTCTCGCTCAGCGGCTCTTCTTCCGGCTCCACCATTACTTCAAGCAACTGCAGAAGCGCCGCGATCTGGGCCGGGCCGAGTTGCTCAACCAGTTCGTAGACGTGTTGTTTAGCCTGACTGTCAACGGGCATGCCGTTTCCCTCGCTCGCCGAAAATGGTTTCTCCAGACCTCTTTCTAAACATCTCTTCCGCGATTGTAAGCGACGGATCGGAAAACGTCGTGGGACTGGCCGATCCACGTGAGCCAGTGCTCCTCTGCCAAGGTGGTTTGTCCGCCCCCCAACGCCTTCCCAAGCTAAACTAATATCAGAACCAAATGATCGACACCATTCTGGCCAAGGTTTTCGGCACGAAGAACGAGCGCGAGATTAAGGCCATGCTGCCTGCGGTCGCCGCG
>JAVHMZ010185127.1:0-50492 GCA_034782995.1 Amazona versicolor
TTGAATGGAGACAACGGATGCACGCCGCGATGCGCTTGCGAACTGTTGCGCGGTGGGCGCGAGCGAGTTTGGCCGGGCAATAGCGGGCCGCTGTGCGTTTCACTTAGGGTGCCGGGCGGCTGCGTGGAATCGGGGGGAGTGGAAGGGGGCTGCGGATGATGACGATGCGGATGTTTACTCTTGGCCATGAGCGGTGTCCTTGTATTTTGGGGATTGGATAAGAACACGGTAATCCGGGTTCCTATCGAGATCAAGAGGAATTGCGGATTATCAACAGGAATTGCGTTACGATTCCGTGTCTGCTGGCGATCTGAACGGACTTGGGGCGAAGAAGACGCCGCTGTGGTGGAACTGACGCGTGTATAGTGACCTCATGTCGATCACACGGAGAGCGTTCGGGGCAGGTGTCGCGGGGGCTGCCGCGGCTGCCTGGGGCTTGCGGGGACAAACGCCAGGGCAGCCGGCGGACCGGAAGATCGGGTATTGCATCATCGGACTCGGGCGGATTTCGATGAATGAGTTCATGCCAGGCGTGAAGATCAGTGAAAACTGCCGGATTACCGGAATCGTCAGCGGCCATCGCGATAAAGCGGAGCGAGTGGCGGCGGAGTACGGCGTCCCCGCAAGCAGCATTTACTCCTACGAAAATATGGATCGCATCGCGGAGAACAAAGAGATCGACGCGGTGTATGTGGCGCTGCCGAATAGTATGCATGCGGAGTATACGATCCGCTCGGCCAAAGCGGGCAAGCACGTGCTGTGCGAGAAGCCGATGGCGACGCAGTCCTCGGACTGCGAGAAGATGATCGCGGCGTGTAAGCGTGCGGATCGCAAGCTGATGATCGCCTATCGATGCCAGTATGAACCGAATACTTTGAAGGCGCGGCAGATCGTTCGCGAGGGAAAGATCGGCACATTCGAAGTTTACGATTCGTCATTCGGATTTACGATCGCGCCGGGGGAGTGGCGCTTATCGAAGAAGCTGGCCGGGGGCGGACCGTTGATGGATGTCGGCATTTATTGCTTGAACGGCTGTCGATTTCTTTCCGGTGAAGAGCCCGTGGAGGTCGATGGGCGATGGGATGTGATCGATAAGGACGGGCGCTTCGACGAAGTGGAAGAGAATCTGGTCTGGTCCATGCGGTTTCCGTCAGGCTTGCTGGCCACATGTAACACCAGCTACGGGACGAATACCAAGGGCTGGTTTCGGGCTTATGGATCGAAAGGTTCGGTACAGGTGGAACCGGCATTCGGCTATGAGGGCGTCATGATGAAGGTGGAAGGGCCGGGGCACGCGGGCGGCGAGGATACGATTCCAGATTCCAATCCACAGCAGTTCACGCGCGAGGCCGAGCACTTGGCCGCATGCATTCGTCAAAATCAGCAGCCGCGCTCGGCGGGCGAGGAGGGTCTGCGGGACATGAAGATCATGGAAGCGATTTATGAGTCGTGCAGGAGAGCGCAGCCGGTGAAGTTGTAAGTGATACCGATCAGCGCCGTCAGGAAAGCCAGAGGACCATGCGCCATGCGGGCGCGCCGTCTTCATAGTAGCGGCTGATCAGACGGACGCGTTGGAAGCCTAACTTCCTGTATAGGCTTATAGCGGCCAAGTTACTGCGGCGGACCATGAGATAGAGAGCCGGGATGTTTTGTTTTCGTAACTTACTAATCACTCTTTTCAGTAAGCGCGTGGCGACTCCCTGACCGCGGGCTCGCGGGTGAACGGCGAGGGAATCGAGTTCCCAGGTGGGACCATGGAGCGCGGCAACCACGTAGCCGAGAGAGCGTGAGACGCCGCTCGCGATCAGAAAGAGCGCGCCGGGGCGGCTGAAATACGCGAGGAAAGATTCACGAGGCCATGCGTCCGGGCCGAAGCTCGCATTTTCGAGGCGAAGGATGCGCGCGAGGTCTGGTTCGGTGACGCGCCGGATGCGGATCGGAGGTTTCAGGGAGTCTGGTCCTGAATGAAGAGATAGACGCCGAAGTGCGGCTGCAAGTCTCCCCTGCCCCAGCGGTTTAAGGTCCAATGGGGCCGGAGATAGCGAGTCGGCTGGTGGGCTTGTAAGTCCAGGAGTAACTGCGATGTGCCGGGGTAAAACTTCTGCGGGAAGACTAATACCGGTTTGGGCGACCAGGTTACACCGTCCGTGGAGCCATGCAGCACGACGTCGATACTTTCCTGTTCGACGACATGGGTGATGCCAAGAGTTACTAAGACCAGGCGCGCGGATGAAGGCATTTCGAAGGGGTCGCCTACTCCGGATCGATGCAAGCTGGATTCTGGAATGAGAAAGGCGGGGAGCATGCGCGCGGAAGTTACGAATGGCGCTTCTTTCGTTTTGTAACTTTCGATTTCGCGCGCGTTTTGACAGGCGTTCGTCGAGCGGCAACTTTGTGGGTGGGGACGCGGGTAGGCTTGGCGGCCGGCATGATCAGGGGCGCGGAGCCGGCTTCGTCGTTGTGGATTTGTGGCGTGGGTCCGTAGATCTCGCGATAGACCGCGGCGTTCCGGATGACGGCTTGCACGTATTCGCGCGTTTCGGTGAACGGGATGGTTTCGACGAACTCGGCCGGCTCGCGATAGTTGCCCCACGCCATCCATTCCTTCACGCGGCTGGGGCCGGCATTGTAAGCGGCCAGAGTTTGTTCCCAGCGCCCGTTCCACTGATCGAGAAGAGAACGGATATACCGGGTTCCGAGTTGTAAATTGGTCGCGGGCTGATAAAGGAGATCGGGAGACGACCAGTGGATTCCCTGTTGACGCGCGAGCATGCGGCCCGTGGCGGGAACGATTTGCGTAAGGCCATAGGCGTTGGCGTGGGAGTGCGCGCCGGGGTTGAACTCGGATTCCTGGCGGATGAGCGCCGCCACCATGTAGGGATCGAGATTCTGGCTATTGGCGCTGCGGACCAGAGCGGCTGAGTAGGGCAGTGGAAACAACATGTTCCAGAATTGTTTGGGCGCGTTTTCGACAGGGGTGGAAAGGTAATCCGGAGCGAGGCTCTTCATGTGGCGCAGGCCGAGATAGGGGGCGGCGTCCGTGCTGGCCAGCTCAACGGCAAGCAGATGGGGTTGGCCATCGATCTTCGATCCGAAGCGAACCTCGAATTCCGCGAAATCGGTGAGGCCGGCGGTAGCGAGAAGACGGGCGCGTTCGATGCGGAGCTTGGTGGCTTCGCTAGGAACCTGACTGGAGTAATCGGCGTGGGGAGGAAACTCGACCGTGTCGAGCCATTCGGATACTTTGGCGGCGGGTGCGGCGGCTACCAGGCGGGGATCGGTCAGCCGTTCGCGCCCCAGCACGGCGTAATAGAAGTTGGGGAAGACGGCGGCGAGGCGATCGTAGTACGCGCGGGCGGAGTCGTAATCGTGATGGGTTTCGGAAAAGCGGCCCAGATAATAGAGAGCCGTAGCCGCTTTGTTATCGCCGGGATAGCGTTCGACCTGTTCGCGCATGAGAGTGAGCGCGTCATTCTTATTCGCCAGGTAGGCGTCCCACGAGATTTTCCAATGGCAATAAGCGGTTGCCGAGTCGGAGGGAAAGGTGATCCATGCCGCGCGATAGAGCGGTTCGTACTTATCCGGCTGGTGAGCGAGAAGGTAGCGATTTCCGGCTGAAACCAGAGCTTTCAAACGCCAGACGGATCGCTCCTGGTGACGACCGAGTTCCTTGATGCTATCCATCATCTGGTCGTCATTGTTCATGCGGCGGGCGCACTCTTCGATGTAGTACCAGCGCTCGGCATCGGCCTCGTTGCGGGGTAAATCCAGCGACTTGAGGTACTGAAGCGCGCCGCGATAATCGCCGGCGGCGTACTGCGCGGCTCCGGCTCGCACGCGCGCGCGATCCCGGTCGACTCCGGTCAGGAGCGGAACGATGGCTTCGAATTCGGCACGCGCTTTGGAATATTCCTTCGCGTCAATCCACTTCTGGCCGCGTTCGAGCAGGAGCGGAGGGAGCGGCGCGGGATAGGAACTGCCAAGCGATTTCTGCAGACGTTCGATCGCGATCCAGGATTCGGCGGCCATCTGCGTGGCGGGATACATGAAGTAGACGCGCTGATAATAGGACGCGGCTTGAGCGGAATCCTGCAGGACGTCGTTGGCTAACGCCAGCGCGAAGTCGCCATCGGGCTGCGCGACCATGTTGCCTTCCGCTCGCAAGGCTTGGATCCCGGGAGCCAGAGCCGCGGTGTTGCCGGACGCGCCGTTCACGCGAAGCTTGGCGTCCAGGATGATGGCTTTGGCCAGGAGCGGGGATTTATCTTGCAGGAAGTCCCGCAGATCGCCAAGGGTGAGGACGGCCGATGCGGCATCGCCTTGGGCTAATTGTGCGGCGGCCAGGTAGTAAGCGGAGTAGTCGGCGAGAAGCGGGAGACGGGGCCGGGCCGCGGCGATGAGATGCAGAGCGGAAGCGTAATCTTTGTTTTCGAAGGAGGCGATGCCCAGTGCAAGTTGCGCGAGCGCGCCCGATTGCTCACGCGGGTGCGCGAAGGCGAAGCTTTCGATGGCGGCGCGGCCTGGCGGAGTGGAGGAATCGCGATAGCTGCGGACCAGGGGTGCGAGCGCGGAGGGAGAATTCGCCGCGGCATTCAGGCAGGTAGCGGCCAGGATGGTCAGGGTGAGAAGGTGTGTGCGAGTAGAGGTGCCCAATCGGTTATACCAGCGGACCCGGGAAGTGGGGGCCGAGCAGCCGGTCGTCGTCATGAGCGAGCCCCCGGACAAGTTCGAGATATAGATAATCCACCATGGATGGCGAGCCTTCGATGTGGTCGCGCCGAAAGGAAGCGCGCGCGGCGTCGATCGGTTTTCGCAAGCCGTCGTAAATGTCGGAGCGGTCTAATGCGGAGCGAAGGGCCACGCTGTGTTCCAGCCGGATCTCAGCCACGCGCAGGCGAGCGTCGCGTTGCGCTTTCAGATGCAGGGCCTGCAAAGCGGGCGTGAGGTCTGCCCAGGAGGTGCGCGCCGCATTTGATGGGGCCGCGTTCGAGGCGGGCGGCTTTTCGATCTGGAACAGGTTTTCCTGCTTTGGCGCTGGCGGAGTGGTGAGGGATTCCATCTGCATGGCCGCGATGCCTCCGATCAGCTCCAGCGGGGCGTGCTGGACCGCACCGGCGTTGAACAGGATGGCTTTCAACTGACGATGGATCGCGAGAGGGATCAGGAACACCCGGGCGGTGGGATCGGTTCCGGCGCGGGTGGCGAGTTCCTCGGAAATCTCGGAAGGGGTGGCCATGGCGATTACCGGATCCTGCGTTTCGATACAGGTACGGAAGGCGGCGCCGCTATCGGGCGAGAAGGATAAAGGAAGCGGGCCGAGCCCACGCGCGGCAATGGCGGAGGCGTGATCGTCGCGAAAAAGAAATACCGCGCAGCGCTCGGCGAAGGGAGATGTCATTTCGGCTGCCAAGACGGCCGCGTCCTCGATTTTTTCAGTCTGGCGGAGGCGGCGTAATCCCTGGTTGAGGGTTTCGGAAATCTGGTTGCGGGCGAGGGTGGCGGCGTTACGGCTATTTGCGTCGGACATTTCGGTCCACGCAGAGTGGATGCGGTCCAGCATGCCGTCGAACTGCTCACGAGCGCCGGCGCGCCACTCGGTTCCGGTTGGCTGTGTTTCCGCTGATTGAATTCCCGGGTTTTCCATTCCTTTTCATGTTAGGACAGATTGCTCGTCCGGCACCATTGCGCGGTATGGTTTGGAGCATGGATACATTCCTAAAAGAGAAAACCGCTCTGGTCACGGGCGGCACGCGAGGGATCGGTTACGCGATCGCGCTTGAGCTGGTGCGATCGGGAGCCGATGTTTTGATTTGCGGACGAGACCAGGGTGGAGTTCAGAGCGCGGTAAAACGATTGAGAGAAGAATCTGGTGGCGCGGCGGACTCGTGCGAAGGCCGGGCGAGCGATGTTTCGAAGTGGAACGAAGTCGAGGCGCTGTTTCAATTCGCACGGCAGAAATGGAATCGGCTGGATATTCTGGTCAATAATGCCGGCAGGGGAGTGTTCAAAGCGGTGGCCGATTTGACGCCCAATGAGTGGCACCAAGTGGTCGATTTAAACCTATCCGGTTTGTATTATTGCTGCCATGCCGCGATGCCGTTGTTGCGGGCGAGCGGCGAGGCGTATGTCTTCAATATCTCGAGTCTGGCGGGCCGGAACCCGTTCGCGGGCGGAGCGGCGTACAATGCATCGAAGTTCGGCGTGAACGGGTTTACAGAGGCGATGATGCTCGATCATCGTAAAGAGAACATTCGAGTTACGTCGATTATGCCGGGGAGCGTGGATACGGATTTCGGTCATGTTCCCGGTCAGGCGAGCAGCGGAAACGATTGGAAGATAGCTCCGCAAGACATCGCTCAAGTGGTCACCGCTCTGCTGCGGATGCCAGCGCGCACGCTGGTGAGCCGCGTCGAAATGCGGCCTTCCCAACCGCGCTAATTTACCGGCAATTTACGTAATTTCTATTAGGCAAAATACCGTCCGATGAAATCGCTTCAATATAAGGCGGATATTGGCATCCCGCGTGCTTTTTAGAGGATCACAACAACTGAAAGCAGATGCTCTTGAAACTCTGAGCATCAAGCAGTGGGAGAACGAACCATGACACGGGTATCGAAGGTTTTAGATCCGACACAGGCCGGGCAAGATGCCGAAAAGCTGAACGCCGATCTACACAGACGGATTGTGGGTCAGGATGACGCAATTGACCAAATCGTTAGCACATACCAGACATTCCTGGCGGGGATGTCTACTCCGGGAAGGCCGATCGGCAACATGCTTTTTCTGGGTCCTACGGGTTCCGGGAAAACGCGCACGGTGGAATCGGTCGCGGAGTCATTGGTGGGGGATCTGCGCGCGGTCATCAAGATCGATTGCGCGGAATTCCAGCACAGCCATGAGATCGCGAAGCTGATCGGGTCGCCTCCCGGGTACTTGGGACATCGGGAGACACACCCGCTGCTCAGTCAAGAGGTGCTAAATCAGTATCACACCGAGAAGCTCAAGGTGAGTTTCGTGCTGTTCGATGAGATTGAAAAGGCGAGCGACGCGCTTTGGAATCTGCTGCTGGGCATTTTGGATAAGGCCACGCTTACGTTAGGGGATAACCGGCGGGTCGATTTCTCCCGCGCGATGATTTTCATGACCAGCAATCTGGGCGCGGCGGAGATGAATTCTATATTGTCTCCGCGGCTAGGCTTTCGCTGTGCGACGCCGCAACAGAATGCCGGGGAGCGCGTGACGGATGGGAAGACAAACGCGCAGATTGCGCGTTCGGCGGTGGAAGCGGCCCGCCGGAAGTTCACTCCGGAGTTCATCAACCGCATCGATAAGATCGTGGTGTTCAATCCGCTCGGTTCGGTGGAGCTGGATAAGATTCTGGATATTGAGCTGAATGCGCTGCAGCAGCGCATCTTCACTTCGTACACTTCTTCCCCGTTTGTGGTGAATCTGACTGCGTCGGCGCGGCAGTATCTGTTCGCCGAGGGCACGGACGGCAAGTACGGCGCACGGCATTTGAAGCGAGCGCTCGAGCGCAGGCTGGTTCATCCGCTTTCAAACTTGATTGCGAGCGGCCAGGTAACCGGCGGCGACTTAATCAAGATCGATTATGAGCCGGGGACTGCGAACCTGATCTTCACGAAAGAAGAAGAGGGCATTCCTATCCAGCGAATGGCGCAGATGCTGGATATTTCTATCATCATGCCGCCAAGTACGCTGGCGGCGGCGCGCGAAATGGAAGCACCGAAACTCGCAAGCGCCAAGTCACGGCGGGCTTAGGGCCCTGAAATCCCGGTGTTTTGAGAGTTTGCGCGAGATTGGAGCGCCGATGCGAAAACGAGCTTGCTAGCTTCTGCCAGTTACGAGGCGAGAGGGAAATACTCTAAGCAAGCTTGGCAGCGACGCTCCACGGCCGCGGAGAGACTTACTTCCGCTTATTCCTTGGACGCTTCCGCGGCTTGACGGCGATGCTCCGCCCAGCGTTTCTTCTGCGCGGCGGCTATCCTTTTTCGCGCGGCGGGACTCAAAGTTCGGCGTCCGCCAGCCTTGCTGGAAGTTTCGGCGCCACTCGAAACAGAGGATGACACCTTTTGAGTAGCGCGTCCGGAAGAGTTCGAGTTCCGGCCACCCAGCCGGGATCGGAGTTCTTCTATTTTCTGTTCGATTCTCTGCTTTTCTGATTCATAACCCAGTAGGGCCATGGATATCATCGTCGTGTCTTCACTTCTCTTGCCTCGTGGCATAGATTCTCCCTCGTTGAACTATATCAAATATCCCCTTCAATCAACAGATATTTACGAAAGCTTCCTTAAGTAATCCTGTCTTTACTAATTCTGTCTTGCTCGGGAGAGTAAGAAAACGAGAGTTGTTGAGCTGGTGGGGGCGATTTTCGATCCCGCTATTCCGGCGAAAATCGGCTGACTGTCACAGGGCCGCTCTGACAAGTAATCGCTTTCAGTGGCCTTACGGCCCGCCGATTGCTTGCTGAGCGGCTATAATAGGCCCTTCCGTTGTCATGGCTAAATCCCCCAGTTTGTCCTATCGGGACGCGGGTGTAAACATCGAGGAAGCTGACTTGGCGGTAAAGGTCATTAAGCGCCTGGCGCGTTCCACCTTTACTTCCGGGGTACTCACCGAGATCGGCTCGTTCGGCGCTTGCTTCGAGCTACCGAAGCTCAAGAGCCCTGTACTCGTGAGCTCCGTCGATGGAGTGGGTACGAAACTGAAGGTAGCGTTCCTGGCGGGGAAGCACGACACGATCGGCGAAGATCTTGTCAATCACTGCGTCAATGACATCGCCGTTCAGGGCGCGACTCCGCTCTACTTCCTGGATTATTTCTCTACGGGTAAGCTGGACGCCTCCATCGGCGTGTCGGTGATTAGTGGCATGGCGCGCGGCTGCAAAAACAATGGCTGCGCGCTCATCGGCGGAGAGACGGCGGAGATGCCGGGATTCTATCGCGAAGGTGAGTATGATCTGGCCGGGACTATCGTCGGGATCGCCGAGAAACGGCGTCTACTCAATTCCGAAACAGTGCAACCCGGGGACATTCTCTTGGGACTGGCTTCGACAGGTTTACATACCAACGGATACTCGCTCGCCCGGAAGCTTCTTTTCGAAGTAGCCGGGCTGAGACACGATAGTTACCTGGACGAACTGGGTCAGACGGCAGGCGAAGCGCTGCTGGCGGTGCATCGCAGTTATTTGAAGCCGATTCGAGTGTTGCATGAGGCCAGGCTGCTGCAAGCGGCGGCCCATATCACCGGTGGCGGCATTGTCGATAACCTTCCGCGATCTCTGGCGAAGGGTACCTCGGCGCGGATCGATCTTCAATCCTGGACCGTGCCGCCCATTTTCGAAATGCTGCGCCGTATCGGCAACGTTCCGCTGGACGATTGGAGAAGGACGTTCAATCTCGGCATCGGGATGATTCTGGTGGTGAGGGAAGCGAATTTGGCAAAGGCGGAAGCGGCGCTGCGGAAAATTCGCGAAAAACCGATCCGGTTGGGCGAAGTTATCGCGCTGAAGCGGGGACGTCCGCGCGTGGCATTCGAGTGAAGCGGCTCGGGATACTTTTATCCGGACGCGGCTCGAACTTCGCGGCGATTGCGCAAAGTGTCCGATCGGGAGCGCTTCCGGCGGAAATCGCTTTGGTCATCAGTAACCGGCCGTCAGCACAGGGCTTGGTTACGGCCACGGCGGCGGGTTTGCCCACCTTGGCTTTACCTTCGTCGGGAATGGAACGGGATGCGTACGATCGTCAGTTAGTGCAGGCGTTGAAGGGTGCGCGCGTCGATCTGGTCTGTTTGGCGGGTTACCTGAGGCTATTGTCAGCCCCGTTCGTGCGCGCGTTCGAAGGCCGGATTTTGAATATTCATCCCTCTTTGCTGCCGTCATTTCCGGGACTCGATGCTCAGCACCAAGCGCTGCGGCATGGGGCCAAGATTTCGGGCTGCACGGTGCACTTCGTCGATGAGTTTCTGGACGCCGGGCCGATTGTGATGCAAGCGGCGGTTCCAGTGCTGGATGACGACACGGTGGAAACATTGAGCGATCGGATTCTTGCGGAGGAACACCGGATTTATCCGCTGGCAATTGCGCGGGTCATCGGCGGCGATTTTCGGATCGAAGGACGCCGGGTGATTTCAGGCCGCGATTTCGACCAGGGTGCGCGTCCCGAATCCGTGGGGTAGATCGTAGCGGTCGAGAATGCGCAAGCGGAGCCGTTGCTTCCGTGCCTCGTCACCGGCGGCGGCCATCTCCGCTTCCACATCTGGGCCTTTGTACAAGAGCGCTTTGGAACCGGAGCGGATGAAGGGACCGAACAAAGAACAAACTTTTTGCAGGGGCGCGAGGGCCCGTCCGGTGATGGTTCGCGGCGGTTTCTGGCGGAGCAATTCCTCGGCGCGCGCGTTGGCCACCAGGATATTGGGAATCGCCAGGGCCCGAACGGCGGAATCGACAAAGCGAGCTTTCTTTCCTACTGAATCGGTCAGGGTGAAGTGCACTTCGGGAAGCACAAGGGCCAGCGGAATACCGGGGAAGCCCGCACCCGTCCCGGCGTCCAACACTTCGGCCGCGCTGGTAAAATGTTTCCAGGGCAAAACCGAATCGAGAACATGCTTCACCGCGGCTTCGCGAGGGCTCGTGATCCGCGTGAGATTGAACTGGGAATTGGTTTGCAAAATTAATTTTAGGTGCCGCGCGCACCCGTTCAGGACGGCGCTCCGGCGGGGCAGATCGGCAGGCAGCACCGCGTCCAATTCTTCTTCGAAGCGCACGATAGATCATGATGGCATCATGCCCATTGATGTCGAACAATACAGGAACACCCTGAAGCAGTTGGAAGGGGAGCTGTTGGCGGATCTGGAAAAGTCGGAGGCGGATGCGCGTGAGGTGGCGAGCGCCGAGGTCGAAGATGCGATCGATCTGGCGAACACGGATATGACCAGGGATCTGGTGTTGGACTCGGAAAATCGCAATTACGATAAGCTGCGACTGGTGCGGGAGGCGCTGCAGCGGATCGAAGAAGGCACGTTCGGACAGTGCGTGGCTTGCGGGAAGGAAATTCCGGAGGCGCGTTTGCAGGCGGTTCCCTGGACGCCCTATTGCGTCGAAGACCAGGAGAAGCGGGAACCGCAGTTCACGCCCGCGACGTTATAGGGTCAGGATAGGGTCAGGAGCCGAAGTAGGAGCGCAGGCCGAACTGCAGAAGTCCGGAAAACGTGAGGCCGGTTAAGCCCATGGCAAACGCCGCCGGGCGGCTCTGCTTCCATTCGGCGCGCAACGCGTGAAAAGCCAGAAACAGAAAAAAGCCGCCGGCCAGGGCGAGCGGATAGCTGGTCCATGCGGAGCCGAGACGCGGAGCCATGACGAGTGCGATCGCTCCGCCCGCCAGCGTGAGCAGTTCAGCGCCAAAAGCCAGGGCAACCGCCGCCTTCCGGGATCGCAGCGAATGATTCAGGATCGCTCCCAGCGAAAGCCCTTCTGGCAACTTGTGCAGCACCAGGGCGAGTGGCAGCGCGATTTTCACTGCGCCGGCATCGTTGGCCGTGGATGCGGCGATCGCCCATCCGTCAAACAGCGAGTGGGCGCTGGCCGCGATCAGGAGCGGGACGGCGAATCCGTGGAGCGGCGCGGCACAGCCGTGGTGATCGTGATCGTGCGCGCAATCGGGGCAAATTGCGACGCCGGCGCGGTCGAGCACGGTGAGCAGGAGGAAACCCGCCGCGTAATAGACCAGGCTCAAGAACCAGGTGAGGTCGCGCGCAAGTTCCGGCAACAGGCCGAACATGGAGACCCCGAGCAAGAGACCCGCGCTTAACGGCAGGACGACGCGCACGTGGCGCAGCGATGACGACGCGAATGCGGCGGCTAAGATTCCGGCAAACGCGGTGGTGACCGCGAGCGCGAGAAGCAGCCAGATTGAGGAAGTCGGGGGCAACATTTCACTCTAGTGCATGACGGGGTTGCTAAGATAATAAGCTGATTCGAGAGCCGCGCTGTCGGCATTCGTGACTAATCGAAAACTATGATTAAAGTAGATGGCCTGACAAAGCGATACGCGCGCGCGGTCGCGGTCGACCGGATTTCTTTTGAAGTGAACAAGGGCGAAATTGTGGGATTTCTCGGGCGGAATGGCGCGGGAAAGACAACCACGATGCGGATGCTCACGTGCTTTTTGCCGCCCACCGAAGGCTCGGCGAACGTGGCCGGTTTTGACGTGGTCGACCAATCGATGGAAGTCAAGAAACGCATCGGCTATCTGCCGGAAACGCCGCCTCTTTATCCGGAGATGGAAGTGGCCGAGTACCTGCACTTTGTGGGGCGCATCAAAGGCTTACCCGCGGGCGAACTGACCAGGAGGGTAGACGAAGCCGCGGGGCGTTGCGCCGTGTACGATGTGCGGAAAAAGTTGATTTCCAAACTTTCGAAAGGCTACCGGCAGCGCGTGGGGCTCGCGCAGGCGATTCTGCATAATCCCGATGTGCTGATCCTGGATGAACCGACTTCCGGGCTCGATCCTCATCAGATTAGCGAGACGCGCGAGTTGATTTCGAGCCTGGCCGGGGACCATACGATTCTCTTGAGTACACATATTCTGGACGAGGTCGAACATACCTGTTCGAACGTCATCATCATCGATCAGGGCACGATCAAAGCCGCGGATACAGTGGACAATCTGCTGCGGCAGATGCGCGGTCAGGAAGTAACGATCGTGGAGGTTCGCGGCGAGGGATTGGATGCTGGCATTGTCCGGCAAAGACTGGAGCAGGTGCCAGGCGTGAGCCGCGTGATTGTTCAGGATTCGGAGCCGGGACGCTTGGTGCTGGAAGTGGAGACGCTTGAGGGATCTTCGATTCGCGGGGATCTGGCGCGCGCCATCGTCCAGGGAGGCTGGAGTCTGAACGAGTTGCGGTCCATCGCGAATAGCTTAGAGAATGTCTTCCTGCAACTGACGGGATCGGAATCGAGGAATGCGACCGGCAGCGCGGCGGCGTCACAGAAAGCGGAGGCATTGCAGTGAGAAACATTCTGGCGATTTGCAGCAAGGAACTGCGGGGATACTTTTCCTCGCCCATTGCTTACTTGCTGCTGACCATTTTCGGACTGCTGTTTGGATATTTCTTTTTCGTGGCGGTATCGTTCTTCGTGCAGGCGAGTATGCAAATGCAGATGCAGGGGCAGGCGTCGCCGATGAATATCAATCAGCAGATCATCGCTCCGCTGTTCGGGAATACGAGTGTCGTGATGCTGTTCCTGATTCCCATGATTTCCATGCGCCTGTTCGCGGAGGAAAACCGGCAAGGCACGATGGAACTGCTACTGACTTCTCCGGTCCGCGATTGGGAAATCGTCATTGGAAAATTCCTCGGGGCGATGATCATGTACGCGGCGATCCTGGCGGTCTCCATGATCGATCTCGCGCTGCTGTTTGCATACGGAAACCCGTCCTGGCAGCCGATTCTGGCGGGGTATCTCGGTCTGCTGCTGCAGGGCGGCTGTTTGTTGGCGATCGGGACGTATATCTCGACGACTACGAAGAATCAGATTGTGGCGGCGGCCGCCACGTTTGCGATTTGTCTTTTGCTGTGGGTGCTTAGCTGGATGACGGAGTTAGATCAATCCGCTACGGGGACGGTGATCGCTTACATCTCCGTGCTGGCCCACTTCGAGCCTTTCTCGAAAGGCATCATCGATACGAAGGATGTCGTGTTTTATTTGACCTTTATCTTCTTTGGCTTGTTCCTGACCACGCGCTCGCTGGAGTCGCTCCGGTGGAGGACTTAAGATGACGCCTAAATCGCAAAGCGCGAAGCGCACGCGTTATAGTGCTTTCTTAACGTTGTACGTCCTAGTGATCCTGACCGTGCTGGTGGTGGTGAACTGGCTGGCGAAAGAAAACAATAAGAGCTTCGACACAACTACCAGCAAACAGTTCACGCTGTCGAAGGAGACTTCGGACACGGTCAAGAACCTGAAGAACGATGTCTACGTGACCTATTTCGCCGAGTCCCGGAATTTCGATTCCGCGCGCGGTCTTCTGGACCGGTACTCGAATCTTTCGCGCAAGCTGCACGTGGCTTATGTCGATCCGTTAAAGAAGCCGGAAGTGGCGCAATCGGACGGGTTTCGTTCTATGAACGGCGTGGTGGTGCGGTCTGGAATCAAGACGGAAGAATCGAGTTCGGTGAATGAAGAAGGGATTACCAACGCGATTATCCGGTCCACCAAGGCCTCGCAAAAGACGGTTTGTTTCGTCACCGGGAGCGGTGAGATGGGGCTGGAGGATCAGGATCGCAACGGACTCTCCGGCACGAAGGAGCAGTTAGAGAAGACCAATTACAAAACGTCGACCTTCTCGCTTTTAGAGAAGCCGCAGGTTCCTAAGGAATGTTCCGTGGTAGTCATCGCGGGTCCGCGCCGGGACTATGTGGAGGCTTCGGTTTCCACTTTGAAGACTTACGTGGAAGGCGGCGGTCATGTACTGTTTGCGATCTCGCCCGCGCTCACGTCCAGCCGCGGCGGAGCCGATCAGTCCGCGCCCACGCCGGTGCTCAATAAGCTGATCGAAGGTTGGGGAGTAACGTTCGACAACGATTTAATTCTCGATCCCGAATCGCGCATGGCTGGATTCAGCGAAGCCGCGCCGCTCGGAGTCAAGTATGAATCGCAGCCGATTGTGCGCGATTTAGCGAGAATCGTGACGGTCTTTCCGGTGACGCAAAGCTTGACAGTGACCACCGGCAAAGGCGCTGACAAACTGGTCTCGACTTCGGAATCCAGCGTTTCGATTCCGATTCCCAAAGGGCCGATCTCGGTCGACCCGGCGACCGCCAAGAAAGGACCCTTCGTGCTGGGAGCCGTGGGATCCATCGGAACCGGCGCGAAACAAGGGCGTTTTTTAGCGTTCGGCAGCGCGGGCTGGATGAGCAACACGGCCATCGGCATGCCGCAGGTAGCGAATCGCGACCTATTCCTCAACTCGATCAATTGGCTGGCCGCGGATGAGGATCTGATTACGATTCGTCCGCGGGACCCGGAGGATCGCCGCATTTCCATGACGCGCCGGCAATCGAGCATCTTGTTCCTGACCTCGGTGATCTTTCTTCCGTTAATGGCGCTCGCGTCCGGGGTCGCCAACTGGTTGAAGCGGAGATAGCGCGATGAAGCAAATGCGAGGGCTCATCCTCGCCGTAATCGCACTGGGCGTTTTGTCGGGTTTGGTTTATTGGTCGAACAAACACAAAGCAGCGGAAGCAGCTAAGCCCGCGCCCGATTCGCCCCCAAAGATACTGACGCTGGATGAGAAGAAAATCAATGGCGTGACGCTGCAGAAAAGTGGCAGCGATCCGGTCGCGCTGTCAAAGCTGGGCGATAAGTGGGAGATTACTAAGCCGGAGCCTATGCCGGCCGATCAGGATGCTGTAAACACTCTTGTAACTACGGCTGCTTCTTTGACTTCGGACCGCCTGGTGGACGATCATCCGGGCGATCTCGGCCCCTTCGGATTGTCGAATCCGATGCTGGTCGCCACGCTCGCCGTGAAAGGCGCCAAGCAGACTGTAATTCAGTTCGGTAAGGATACGCTGGCCGGCGGTTCCACTTATGTGAAATTAGCGGGCGACCCGCGAGTGTTCACCGTCGCCAGCTTCTCCAAAACCAGCATCGATAAGCCGCTGAATGATTTGCGGGACAAGCGGCTGCTGACCTTCGATCAGGAGAAGCTTTCCCGGGTGGAATTAACGGCGCACGATCAGACCGTCGACTTCGGCAAGAACGGCCAGAATGAGTGGCAGATTATCAAGCCGGAACCTTATCGCGCGGATGCTTTGCAAGTGGATGAGTTAGTGCGGAAACTAAAGGAAGCCAAGGTTCAGATCGAAGCCGGGAAGATAGCGGCTTCGACATTTCAGCAAGCTTCGAAAGTCGCCACTGTAGCTTTCACGGATAACGGCGGGACACAGACGGCTGAAATCCGTCAAGCCAAAGACAAGACCGCTTATGCGAAGAGCAGTGTGACCGACGGAATCTACAAGATCGGCGCGGATATCGCCGATGCAACGAACAAAACCTTGACCGATTTCCGCAGCAAGAAGCTCTTTGACTTTGGATTCACGGAACTGGCGAGCGTCACCGCGCAAGGAGTGACTTATACCAAGAGCAATGACAAATGGTTTGCGAACGGCAAGGAGATGGACGCGCCGAGCGTACAGAGTCTAGTGGATAAGCTGCGCGACCTGACGGCTACCGGCTTTGCCGCGAAGAGCGCCGGCGCACCGGCTTTCATGGCTTCCACGGTGACCAAAGACAAGAAACGCACTGAAAAGCTGACGCTTCTGCGGGACGGTTCGAACACTCTTGGCATCCGCGAAGGCGAGCCCGCCATCTATACGATAGACGCAGCCGTGGCGGCGGATCTTCTCAAGGCTGCCGCCGATGTGAAACCGGCGGCCCCGGCGAAATCGCCCGCGAAGAAGTGAGCATTGAACGGACTTCTTACTGATCTCTACGAACTGACGATGGCGGCCGGCTATGTGGCGGCGTCGAAGCAACACGACATCGCGACTTTCGAGATGGCGATCCGGCGGCTCCCGCGGAACCGCGATTGGGTGGTGATTGCCGGGATCGAGCGCGCGATCGATTATCTGCTTGAACTTCGCTTCGAAAAGGAAGAGATTGAATATCTGCGTGGACTGCGGCAGTTCGCGCATGCGCCCGAGGAATTCTTCGAACATCTGCGGACTTTCCGCTTTACCGGTGACGTGGACGCGGTGCCGGAAGGGACCGTGCTGCTGGCGGGCGAGCCGGTGCTCACGATCTCCGCGCCGATTCTGGAGGCGCAGATCCCGGAAACATTTTTGCTTTCCGCGGTGACCTTCGAGACGCTGATCGCAACCAAGGCCGCGCGCCTGGTGGATGCGGCTCAGGGCAAGCCTGTGCTGGAATTCGGGACGCGCCGCGCGCACACTCCGGAAGCGGGAACCTTCGGCGCTCGGGCGGCTTATATCGGGGGCTGCGTTGCGACGAGTAACACACTGGCGGGCTATCGGTATGGAATTCCGGTCGCGGGAACTTCGGCGCATTCCTGGGTCATGTCATTTCGAAGTGAGACGGAAGCTTTCTGCCGGCTGCAACAGCTCATGGGCGACTACACGGTTCAGTTGATCGACACTTATGACACGTTGGAAGGCGCGCGTAAGGCGGGCCGGCTGGGGAAACCGCTGTGGGGCGTCCGCATCGATAGCGGCGATCTGCTGACGCTCTCCCGTGAGGTTCGCGCGGTTTTGGACGCGGCCGGTTTGGAGAATTCGCGGATCATGGCGAGCGGCGATCTGAATGAAAACCGCATCGCGGAACTGTTGGCGGCGGGCGCTCCATTAAACTCGTTCGGCGTCGGTACGGAGCTCGCGACGTCGGCGGATGCGCCCGCGATGGGAATGGTTTACAAAGTGGTCGAAATCGAAGATCAGGGCCGCCATCGCTATACGGCGAAGCGGAGTCTCGGCAAGTCGTCGGTTCCGGGTGCGAAGCAGATTTGGCGATTCGCCGGTCATGATGTCGTTTCGCTCGCGGATGAGAAACTGGACGGGGGCGTCCCTCTGTTCCAACCCATGATCCGTGACGGTGAGCGCGTGGATGGGCCGGAAGATCTGAGCGCGATCCGCGATCGGGCGCGTCGATCGCGAGCGGAACTGACCAAAGATCACCGGGTGGAGCGAAGCACGGCGCTCGAAAAAGTACGTCAGCAAACCGACGCGGCGCAACTATGAAAAGCCTCTTCCTGGACATCGATACGCAGAACGATTTTCTTTTGCCCGCGGGTTCCCTGTATGTGCCGGGCGCGGAGAAATTGATTCCCGGCATCGCCGCGCTCAACCGCTTTGCGATGGAAAGCGGCGCGGCTCTCGTTTCCACCACATGCAGCCATGACGAGGACGACGAGGAGTTTCGGCTTTATCCTCCGCATTGCGTCGTGGGAACCATCGGGCAGCAGAAGCCCGCGGAACTGCTGGTGGGCCAGCGGATCTTCGAAAAGCAGAGCACGGACTTATTTCAGTCACCCCACGCAGAATCGCTGATTGCCGGGTTTGACGATTTCGTCGTTTACGGAGTGGTTACGGAGATTTGCGTAAAGGCGGCTGCGCTCGGCCTGCTTTCCCGGGGTAAACGCGTCACCGTCGTGGAGGACGCGACCATGGCGCTGAATGCTGACATCGCGCGAAGCTTTTGGAGCGAGATGGAAGCGCTGGGTGGAAGCCGTGCCCAATTATCGAAATACCGAGCCGCGACCGTAAGGGAGCGGTAAAACCTTGCCGAGCGTCATCGTCATCGGCGGAGGCCTGGCTGGCTTAGCGGCCGCTGCTGCCCTAGGGAGCGCGGGTTGGGAAGTCAAACTCCTCGAGACGCGTGCCTTCTTTGGCGGTCGAGCGACCTCATGGCCCGTTCCCGGCGCGGATGGCGGTGAACCGGAAATCATCGACAACTGCCAGCACGTTCTGATGCGCTGCTGCGTCAACCTTCTCGACTTCTACGAACGGCTGGGCGTGGTTTCTCAAATCTGTTTCTTCGGCGAGTTTTTCTTTATCGAACCGGGCGGCCGGCTTTCCACGATGAAGCGCGGCATGCTTCCCGCGCCCGCCCACTTCGCCGAGTCCTTCGCGCTCATGCGCTGCTTTAGCGTGGCTGACAAGATCGCCATCGCACGCGGAATTTTCGCCATCAAACGCGAAGGCCACCGCGGCGATCTCGATTCCATCACGATGCTCGACTGGCTTCGAGAAAAGCGCCAGACGGAGCGCGCCATATCGCGCTTCTGGAATCAGGTTCTTGTAAGCGCGGTCAGTGAACATCTGGATCGCATGGCCGCGAGCCACGGGTTTCAAGTGTTCCGGATCGGCATGCTGGGGCGATCGAATTCCTATGAGCTTGGCGTTCCCGATATCCCGTTGCGCGAACTCTACCGGCCGGACGCGTGGCAGCGGATCGGCAACATCGAAATGCGTGGCCGTGCTCCCGTGGAGCGAGTGGTGGTGGAGAACGGGCGCGTAGCCAAAGTGATCGCGGGAGATGCAACTGGCTCGGCGGATGCATATATCTCGGCTCTGCCTCTGGAACGCGTCGGGCAAGTCATTCCTGAAGCCGGGATCGATACGTCGGCGTTCACGCACTCGCCCATCACCGGAATCCATCTCTGGTTCGATCGCCCCATCACGAACCTTCCGCACGCGACGTTGCTCGATCGGACGATTCAATGGATGTTCAACAAATCGGAAGGGCGCTATGTGCAACTGGTGGTCAGCGCTTCGCGTTCGTTGATCGAGAAGAGCCGGCAGCAGATTATCGATCTGGCATTAAGCGAGCTGCGGGAGTTCTTTCCGCTCGCGCGCGATGCGAAACTGGAGCGCGCTCAAGTGATCAAGGACGTGCGCGCGGTGTTTTCCGCCGTGCCCGGCTTGGAGGAAAAACGTCCGCGCGCGGAAACGAACATTCCCAATTTGTTTTTGGCGGGCGATTGGACGCGCAGCGGCTGGCCGGCGACCATGGAAGGCGCGGTCCGCAGCGGATATCTGGCGGCGGAAGCGGTGACGCGCGCGGCGGGAGCATGGAAGCCGTTCCTGCTTCCCGATATCGGATAATGCGCTTATGATGCGACCTTTACTCGCGTTAGGGATGGCAGTGCTTTGTGCTTCGCTTTCGCTCGCCGGTCCGCCCATGTCTCGCGTCACCATTCACGTGACTGCCGCGGAGACGGGCAAGCCCATCGATCGCGCCAGCATCGTTCTCAAGTTCGTCACCGGGCGCGCGCCGTTGAAGCTGTATAAAAAGATGACCGACACGTGGGAGACGCGCACCAATCAGGAAGGCGATGCCATACTTCCTCCGATCCCGCAGGGCACCGTTCGTCTCCAGGTCATCGCAGCGAATTTCCAGACGTTCGGAAAGTTGATGGATGTCGATTCCGATATCAAAACTCTTGAGGTCAAATTGAATCCACCGCAGCCGCAGTACACGGTCAAATAAGGATGCCTTACGAGACCGGAGTCATGTTCACGGCCAGCACGGAGCTTCCGGCAACGCTCGGCGAGCTATCCGGGATGGGATTCAGGCATGGTCAAATCGGGGTGCCCGGCGGTATGGAAATCAGCAATGTCGCGGATTCCTGGAGCCAGGCGTTGCGGAATGCCGGGTTCCAGATTCACACGCTTTTCGGAGTATATGAAGGCGAAAGCTATGCCGATATCGAAACGGTCCGGAATACCGTGGGGTTCGTTCCACCGGAAACACGCAAAGTGCGTGAGGAGCGCACACTGGAACTGATCAATCTGGCGGCGGCCTTGAGGGTTCCCGGCATCGCCACGCACATCGGCTGTCTTCCCGAAGACCGTCAGAACCCGGACTACATCGCTGTGCTTGAAATGGTGCGCCGCATCGCCGACGCAGCCGCCCGGCATGGAATCACTTTCGCGTTAGAAACCGGCCAGGAGAGCGCGGATGCTCTGTTGGAGTTTCTAACTGAAGTCGATCGCGAGAATGTGGGCGTGAATTTCGATCCGGCGAACATGATTCTTTACGGCACGGGCGATCCGGTAGAAGCGCTCGATACCGTCGGCCAGTATGTATTGACCGTGCACTGCAAAGATGGACTCTTTCCTTCCGCATCAGCGCCTGGAGCGCTAGGGACGGAGATGCCGATCGGCGAAGGGATTGTCGACTTCCGGGCGTTCCTGACCATGTTGCGAAAGATCGGCTATGAAAAGCCGCTGTTCATTGAGCGAGAAACGGACGATCACGCCGCGCGCTTACGCGAAATCGCCGCTGGTAAAGCTTATCTGGAACGCATCGCGGCCGATCTCTGAGTTGAGTGCAAACCGATCTCGTTCACGATGATCCCCAGCTTTCTTTTATCGGCGGGCGTGGTGAAGGTGCGGTCTACGCGGATTTTTGCGATTACCGGCGATAAGTTTGTGGTGTCCAGCGGAAGCTTAATGGAATAGCTCCCCGGGCCGGGGAAGGATTCACTGATGCCGGGGCCACCGCTGACCGATAAATCGACTTTTCGCGCGGGGGCATTATCGGCGATGTAGAGCTTGAGTTCGAGAACGGCCGGGCGCTTCGGGCTTTTTAGCAGCACGCTGGCTTCATCGCTCATCCAGCGCCACGGCGAGCCTTCGTTTGCATAAATCCCCGCGAGGATCTTGGTATCAACGGTCCGCGAATCCATGCGCAGAATGGACAAGTCGGGATCCTGCTGCCGCAACACGAAGGCGTGTACGCGATCGATTACGCCTCCGCGGATGTCGTAAGGGAGCAGGCCTTCGCTGGTTGTGGAATAGCCCGATTGCGAATCGATCCCGATCACGCGGAAGGGAATCGGCGGGTTGATTTCCATCTCGGCGATCGGCACCAGCGTTCGGCCTCCGTGGGAAATCGGCGCGGGAAAAGCCAGCTCGCTGCGCACGACGACGTCGCCTGTCGGAATCCACTGATTGCGGTGCATGGGGAGCGCGCCATCGGCTTCGAGGTAATGCCGCAGTCCCCACTCGGCATCTACCCAGACACGTTGGGACTTTGTTTGAGCGCTCAATCGGGCGGCGAAGCTTCGATAGCTATTCCACTGTTGGTAGTTGACGGCGGCGAGCGCCACTGAGATAACCATTTGAACAGCGAACGCGGCGCGCACCCAGCGGAGTGAGGCGAAACTCGCTAGTATGGCAAGGGGAGCGGCAATCGGAAGCAGATAGCGCGCGGAACCCGCGTAGAACACGACCCACGCTCCAGCGAGGAATAGGGCCATCCACGCCAGCAGAAATCGTGTATCAGGCTCTTTTCGCTGGTGCCAGACTTGCCGCACGGCGAAAGGGAGCAGCAGCGGAAAAATCATGAAGACGGTGTGGATCGAGAGCGACAGCGCATTCCGCAACTTGACGGCGACCCGCTGGAACCCTTCGCTTCCCAGATATCCCGCCGACACCGCTGCTGGAAACTGTCCGCTCGTGACGCGTTCGAAGATTTGCCAAAAGATCAACACCAGAATCGGCATGCAGGCGACGGTGATTTGCGCGAGCGTGGGCCGTTTCCTCCGGGTCCACAGATAGGCAAGCAGGATCGGCGTGAACAGGAAAGATTGCATGGCGATCATGCCCGCAATGCTCAAGGCGAGGGCGGATATTGCGAGCAGTGAGTTGCTCCGGCGATCCGCTCCATACACAAACGCGGCGACGCCGCAGGTCCAAAAAGCGAGCAGCGGGACGTCGGATTCGAGCGTATTTCCGTTGATGACGAACGCCGGCACGGCCAGAAACAGGAGCGCCGCCCACAGCGGGTGCGGGGAAAACCGGCGGGAGAGCGCGTACATCCCGTAGATCGCGGCGAGAGAGAAAACGATGTAGGCGAGGTGGAACGGAATCTCGCGCACATCCCCGAGTCCGGAAAGCAACAACATCAGGAAGGCGGCGTTGCCAGGCGGATGCGGGTAGCCCTGAAACGTCACCTCGTTCCCTTCGAAGATGTAGGTGGTGTGGTTGGGATGTAGGGGGTCGATTAGTCCGTGGTAGGCGGCAGCCAGGAAGTACACGTCGTCGCCGCCGACAGCTTGACTCGCGAACGGAATTCGCAAAACCAGGACGAGCGCCGTGAGGAGGAGCAGATGCCGCCGCGCTTTCACGTTCCCGATTCTAGCCAGAGTGTGGCGAATGCGCCCTCAAGAAAATTATGGTTTCTATTTACAATAACTTACGGGAAACTCTTGTCACTCTCACCGCGAGTGTGCTAAAAAAGAGAGCGGGAATCCATGCAGGCAGTTCCCCCGGATTTCCGCACACTCGATTTTGATACTGGAGGTCAAATTCTATGAAAATTCGTCCGCTCTACGACCGCATTGTGGTCAAGCGCATTGAAGAGACTGAGCGCATGCAGGGTGGTCTCTACATCCCGGATTCGGCAAAAGAGAAGCCGCAGGAAGGTGAAGTAGTCGCCGTTGGAAAAGGCAAGCGTCTGGAAGACGGCAAAGTGACGCCGCTGGACGTTCAAGTGGGAGACCGTATTTTGTTCGGGAAGTATTCCGGGTCTGAAATCAAGCTGGATGGCGACGAGTTCATGATCATGCGCGAGGATGAGGTGTTGGGCATTCTCGATGCGCAGCCGGTGGCGGCCAAGAAGGCCAGTTAAAGATAGCGAAAAGGATTCAATCAGGAGAGAAAACAGATGGCAAAGCAGATTATCTATGCAGAGAATTCTCGGCAGGCGATCCTGCGGGGTGTGAACCAGCTTGCGGATGCCGTGAAGGTGACGCTCGGACCCAAGGGCCGCAACGTGGTCATCGAAAAGAAATTCGGCGGCCCCAGCATCACCAAAGACGGCGTGACGGTCGCCAAGGAGATCGAGCTGAAAGATCCGCTGGAGAATATGGGAGCGCAGATGGTGCGCGAAGTGGCCTCGAAGACCAGCGATGTGGCGGGCGACGGCACCACGACGGCGACCATTCTTGCTCAAGCGATCTTTCGCGAAGGCGTGAAGGCGGTTGCATCCGGCGCGAACCCGATGGCGCTGAAGCGTGGACTCGATAAGGCGGTCGAAGTCGCGGTCGGTGAGATCAAGTCGATGAAGACCGATATCAGCGGCGATATGATCGCGCAGGTCGGCACGATTTCGGCCAACAGCGATCATCAGATCGGCGAAATTATCGCCGACGCGATGAAGAAAGTTGGAAAGGACGGCGTTATCACGGTGGAAGAGTCCAAGACCATGACCACCGAGTTGAGCACCGTGGACGGCATGCAGTTCGATCGGGGCTACCTCTCGCCCTATTTCGTGAGCGATCCCGACCGCATGGAAGTGGTGCTGGAAGATCCGTATATCCTGATCCACGAGAAGAAGATCAGCAACATGAAAGACCTGCTGCCGGTGCTGGAGCAGATCGCGCGGGCGGGCAAGCCGCTTCTGATCATTGCGGAAGAAGTGGATGGCGAAGCGCTCGCAACGCTGGTCGTCAACAAGCTGCGTGGAACGCTGAACGCCTGTGCAGTGAAGGCTCCGGGCTTCGGCGATCGCCGCAAGGCCATGCTGGACGATATCGCCACGTTGACCGGCGGCAAGTCGATCATGGAAGAGACCGGTATCAAGCTGGAAGGCGTGCGTCTGGAAGATCTGGGCCGTGCCAAGCGCGTGACCGTGGATAAGGACAACACCACCATCGTCGATGGCGCGGGCACGCAGAAGTCGATCGAAGGCCGCATCAAGCAACTGCGCGCGCAGATCGATGAGACTACTTCGGACTACGACCGCGAGAAGCTGCAGGAGCGGCTGGCGAAGCTGGCTGGCGGCGTTGCCGTCATCAAGGTGGGCGCCGCGACCGAGACCGAGATGAAGGAAAAGAAGGCTCGCGTCGAGGATGCTCTGCATGCCACTCGCGCCGCGGTGGAAGAGGGAATCGTCCCGGGTGGCGGCGTGGCGCTGCTGCGCGCGGGCGTGAAGCTCGGAACGCTGAAGCTGGAAGGCGATGAGCAGATCGGCGTCGACATCATTCGCCGGGCTTGCGAAGAGCCGATGCGGCAGATCGTGAACAACGCCGGTTCCGAGGGTGCGATCGTACTAGGCAAGATTCGCGAGAACGATAGCGCGCACTTCGGCTACAACGCGGCTACCGAGAAGTACGAAGACCTGGTTTCCGCGGGCGTGATCGACCCTGCCAAGGTGACTCGCTCCGCTCTGCAGAACGCGGCTTCGATCGCCGGATTGATGCTGACCACCGAAGCCATGGTGGCGGAGATTCCGGAGAAGAAGGCTGCGCCTGCTGGTCCCGGTGGACATGGACCTGAGGGAATGGATTACTAAAACTCAGGCTCGATTAAACAGAATGGCCGCCGCTTTCGAAAGGGAGCGGCGGCCATTTTTTTGGGGGGATTAGCTTTGCTTCGTTGTTGGCAAGACCGCGATTTTCAGGGCGGCCGCATCGGCAAAAGCGCGGAAATCGCGGTCACGGGTGATCAGAGGGGCGTCATGGTCGATGCAACATTGTGCGATCAGCGCATCTCCGAGCCGCGCCTTGCGTCCTCTGGCCAACACGGTTGCTCGCAAAGAGCCGGCGCGTTCCCAAAACCCTTGTTTGAGTTCCAGTTCTGGCAATGCGGCCAATCTGCGCGCGGTTTCCGAATCCAGCTTGGGGTCGCTCAATAACTCCGTGAGAACCACGGGCGTCATCATGACCAATCTGGCAGAGAGAAGGCGATCCAGCATATCGGTGTCTTCGCCAGCCTCGCCCTGCAGAAATGCGATCCAGGTGCTAGTATCCGCCGAGATCACCGATCGCTCTTCAGCTCAGCAGCAGTGAGCGAAAACCGTACTTTCCCTCGAAGTTCCTGGAGTTCGTTGTAGTTTTGCGCCGCAGCCAGTAGCTGCAGACCGGCCCGGACCGTCTGCGTAACGCCGGTTCCGCTTTCACGTTGCGCCCTTTCCAACAGCTCACCCGGAACCTCAACCGTGATTTTGCGATCTATGGTCATGTTTGAAGGATACCATAACGGATACCAGTATTGCGTATGGGATTGTGAGCTGGGATTTTTTTGGACCAGCTAGAACGAGCCCAAAGTTTCCAGCATCTGGTCGTATTGGCCGTTCTTCTCCGCCCATCGCATCGGCTTGACGTTCTCCACTAGAATCTGTCCTCGTTCGACTTTGTTTTGCTCCAGGATCTGCATCACTTCGGCAACGAACGCATCGAGAGGCATGGCTCGTGGGTCGCTCGCCTGCCGCGAGCCGCCAAGCTCCGTTTGCACGTAGGGCGGAGCTAATTCGAGCACTTCCACGTTGGTCTTGCGGAGTTGGAAGCGCAGAGCCTCCAGCCAATGATGCAGAAAGGATTTAGAGGCGCTGTAGGTGGGAAAGGCGGGAAGCGGAACAAAGGCCAATCCGGAAGTTGTCGCCATCAATGTGGCATGGGGTTGAGCCTGCAAGAGTGGCAGCAATGCCGCGGTAAGCTGGACCACGCTGGTGACGTTGGTCTGCAGAATCTCCATCGCGTCTTTTGTGTCGACGTGCTCTCCGGTGTAATCCTCCGATCGCGAAATTCCCGCGTTATTGAACAGAACGTTCAGCTTGGGAAAGCGTCTGCGTACCTCCGCGGCGAAGCTCTCAATCGACTTCTCATCGGTGACGTCCAGTGCCAGCCCCTCCATCCCCTCGTGCTGTTTCGTGATTTCGTCCAGAAGCTGCTGCCGCCGCCCTGCAATGATCACCTTATTCTGCTTTGCATGAAGAGCTTCCGCGAGACCGCGTCCGATCCCGCTGGTTCCGCCCGTTATCAAGATTGTGTTGCCTGTCAGATTCATGATTTCTCCTTGCGAGCCGCCGAGAAGACAGCCCGCGCTTTGGTGGTTGCTTCAACTCGTTCCGTGTTTTCGACGCCGAACCCGATCCAGCCGGAGTTCACGCCCTCGATCATCTCTTCATAGGCCCACGTGCCGCCCTTGGGAAGTCCCATATGTTGCAGCGTGTCCGCCCACGCATCGCGCGGAATGGGCTGCGCTTCGACATGCCGGCCCACGGCCTCGCCAAGCTCATTCGCGAGGTCATCGGCGCTCATCATCGAACCGAGCTCGATGATGCGCTTGCCGGTCCATTCGCTCGTTAGCAGCTTTGCCACCTGAGCGCCGATATCTTCGGTCGCGATCATCGGGAGCTTGCGGTCCGTTGGGGCGTAAAAGATCGGCAGAGTGCCGCCTTGCGCCGCTTGCAAGCCGAATAGGTAGTTCTCGTAAAACGAACCGGCCCTCACGAAAGACACCGGGAATGGCTCCGTCTTGAGAGCCTCTTCCAGCAAATGCGTCGCGGTAATCAAACCGAGGCCGCTGGTTTTTTCCGATCCCATCGATGAGAGCGCCACGATCTTCGGAGGCGGGCTCTTGGCGAGCGCTTGTTGATAGCTCGCGATGATCGCTTTCGCTTCGCGGAAATCGGGCGACGGCGTCTGGACAGGCGGCATCATCAGGTATGCTCCCTCGACGCGGTCGAGCGCGCGCGCCATTGCGGCGGTATCCTCCCAATCTCCCTTGACCAGTTCGACGCCCCTGTCACGCCAATCGGCGGCCTTTCCTTCGTCCCGCACCAGCGCCCGCAACTGCTTGCCATTCCGCAGAAGGTGGCGCGCCGCTGCCCCGCCAACTTTGCCCGTGATTCCCGTAACTAGAAACATTCCAGCTCTCTCCGCAAATTAGATGCAAAACACGAGAAGGTGTTGCATCTTGCGCGCGACGGCGCCGTGATCGGCGTTTTATGTCACGCGAAAGAGTCCTCTGCGAATTCCGGCTAGCACGGCCTGGGTCCGATCGGAAACGTGCAATTTCGCGAGGATGTTATTCATGTGGAACTTGACAGTGCTCTCGGTGATGCCAACCGATTGAGCAATCTGGTTGTTGGACTTTCCTTGAGCGAGCAGCCGGAAGATCGCCATCTCGCGATCGCTCAATTGCTCACCGAGAATGCGGTCACTCAGTTTTTCCGCGACCTGATTGGAGATGTGTTTGCCTCCGGCTGCCACCTTGCGAATGCATGCAAAGAGAGCCTCGGGTTCCTCGTCCTTCAGCAAGTAGCCTTTCGCGCCGGCGCTCATGGCGCGGAATACGTCTTCTTCCCCGATGTAAGTCGTCAACATGATCAGCTTCGCCGAACCATCGAAGGTTCTGATCACGGACACGGCTTCGGCTCCGTCGCAATCCGGCATTTCTATATCGATCAGTCCGATGTCCGGGCGATGTTCACGATAAAGATCGACAGCCTTACGTCCGGTTCCGGCTTGGGCAATGACATGCATATCCGGCTGCATGTCGAGTAAGGCAGCTAAGGCCTGCCTGAGTAAGGCATGGTCATCGGCGAGCAGGATACGGAGGGGTTGTTCGGCGGCCATCCGATCTGTCGCGCCCGCGCTAGTCGTGGCCATAGCGGTGCAGTCGTTGGAGCTTGGCCGGCCTTGCGCCGCGCTTACGCAAAGGTTCGACCGGGTTGCTTGCCAGGGAACATCGACGAACGGCGAGCCACACGAACACAGGATAATACAAGACATGTAGTGCCGGCAGAAAGATGCTCAGTCATAGGAACGCGCTATCTAAGACAATTTTTGAAAATCGAAAGTTTGCACTTCTGAATTTGCTTGTTCTCGCGTTCTGCGCTGGTCTTGCCGGCTCCAAGGTAATGGTAGGCGGAACGGGGAATGCGCAGAACTTTAATTTCGAACGTTGGACCACGCGGGATGGTTTACCCGCGTCCGCTATCGTTTCGATTACTCAGACCAAAGACGGTGCACTATGGTTAGGAACTCGCAATGGGCTGGCCAGGTTCGATGGGGCACAGTTCACGATGTTCACCCGGCACAACCTTCCGGGGTTGGCGTCGGTCGCCATCAACAATATCGCGACCGGTCCCGACTCCCAGCTCTACGTGGGCACCGACTCCGGGCTTACGGTGATTCGCCATGGACTGGCGCATTCATTTTTAGAGCGGCGCGGAGCCGAATTCGCTCGCATATGGATGGTGCTGCCGGTGGGCGCGGATGACGCCTGGTTCGGTACTCAAGCGGGATTTCTTTATCATTATGACCACGGTTCCGTAAAAGAAATCGGTTCCGATGTGCTTCCTCGTGAAACTGTATACGGGTTAGCACTGGCGCCAGACGGCAAGCTCTGGATCGCGAGTGGCGGCGGACTGTTTGTGCTTAGCGACGGCAAGATAGCTCCTTACCGGCCTGCGCTGCCGTTACCTGTCGTACCGATCTTCGATTTGGCATTCGCGCCCAATGGCATACTTTATGCCGCGACCAACGCGGGCCTGCTGGAGATTGAGGGAGGTCGCTGGAAGTTATTGACCCAGACAAGCGGGCTGCCCAGTAATGCTTTGAACATTATCACGATGGATTCGCAGGGTGTCTTATGGATCGGCACGGAGAGTGGAGTTGCGAGGCTGGAGAACGGAGTCGCGCATCCCGTAAGTTCCGGTAAGTGCAACGTTAGTTCATTATTCGTTGACAGAGAGAAAGGTGTGTGGGTTGGCTGCGAAGACTTGAGCGGCTTGACGCGCATCACCACTCCTGTTGTTCAGTTTTTCCTGGTACCGCAAAAATCCGGCGCGGCACCGGTCTCGTCGCTGGTCGAGGATCGTGGGGGAGCGGTCTGGATGGCTTCCAGCCGCGGCCTCTTTCGGTTCCAAAACCAGCGATTCAAGCTTTACACGCGTCACGATGGGCTGCCCAGCAACAAAATCAACTCTGTTTCGCTTTCGTCCAAGGACACGATTTGGATTGCGACAGACCAGGGTGTTGCCAATTTGAAAAATGGGCATATCAGGACGCTGAGAACCAAGAAACAGGGTCTTTTCGACTTTTACTATCACGTGCTGGAAGACCGCGAGGGAACGCTGTGGGCCACTTCAGAACGGGGGTTGACGCGGCGGCGTCCGGGCCAATCGAACTTCGAAGCGATACCTGGAGTTTTGAACACCATATCGTCCGTGCGCGAAGATCGCGAGGGCGCGGTCTGGGTGAGCTCCTACACACAAGGGGTGCTTCGTGTCGCCGGTGAAAGCAAAACTTGGTTTACGAGAGCGTGCGGTCTGGCGTCTGACAGGGTGTTGGACATCGCCCAGGACGACAACGGAGCAATTTGGGCGTGGACCGGCGGGGGACTTAGCCGGATTCGTGACGACCGGTGCACAAATATTGGAACGCCGGAGGGATTGCCTGTCAGGCGAGAAGGGACGATCGGCGTGGACCGGAGCGGTCACATTTGGGTGAGAATGCCGGAAGGAATCGCGGCCGTCGATCTGGCCGAAGCGAATCACGTGATGGATCATGGCGGATCGCTCCGGAATACGCGCTATTTCGGACGTGAAGACGGCTTTGGCGACGATCTCGGCGACTTCGACAATAGTAGCCCGGTGGCGCTGCGGTCCTCTGGCAATATTTGGATTCCGACGCTCGCTGGCATTGCCGTGTTGGACCCTGCCATTCTGAACAGCGCGCCTCGAAGCCTTCGTCCGCAAGTAACTTCATTGGTCACTGACCTGGGCGCGCGGGACTTCACGTAGCGTGTCAAGCTGCAGCCCGGCGACTTGCACCTGCAATTCTCCTATAGCGCTCCGTCTCTTCTCTGGGCAATGAATCGTGAATATCGTTATCGTCTGGCCGGTTTCGACAAAGAATGGAGAGACGGCGAAAAGCGGCGCGAAGCGGCATACACGTCATTGCCGGCGGGAACCTATCAGTTTCAGGTGAGTGCCCGGCTGCCGTTCGAAGCGTGGAGCGAAGCCTCTGACCCCGTCGGAGTGACCGTGCTTCCGTACTTCTATCAGACCTGGTGGTGGTATACGCTTCTCTCACTCATGGCCCTGCTTGCGATCGGGATCGGATACCGGCTCCGGCTGAGCGCGGTGCGGAAGCAATATGCGGTTATTATGGCCGAAAGAATTCAAGAGAGATCGCGTCTGGCGCGAGAACTACACGACACGCTTTCACAAGGAATGATGGCCATTCACGCGCACATTCAGTTAGCGCGCGCGGTTCTTCGCAGCCAGCCGGAGTCCGCTGTATCTCACTTAGATACCGCGGTGGCCATCACCCGCCAATCGGCCGCGGAGACCCGGCGGTCGATAGCCGCCCTCCGCTCCGGCGCACAGGAAACCATGAGCCTTCGGGACATTCTCAATGGGGCGGTCTCAAAGTTCAAAGATAACAGTCAAATTCCGCTGGAAGCGTCGATCGATAATGACTTACCGCCGGTAACGGAGGAGGCTATTCACGAGATTGCGCGTGTGACCGAAGAGGCCCTGACCAACGTGCGCCAACACTCCGGTGCCGAACGCGCCTATTTGTTTGCGCGTCGAGTAGGGAAGAAGTTACGAATTGAAGTACTCGATGACGGAAAAGGATTTGACGTGTCCGCCGCGCGCCGTGAAGGGATCGGTCATTTCGGTCTTACAGGAATGGCCGAGCGTGCTCAGCGCATCCAAGGGAGCCTGGATACGAGTAGCGCTCCCGGAAGAGGCACAAAAGTTGTGCTGGAAATACCTTTGAACGGCCGAGTGAAGCGCGAGCAATTTTAGTCATACTCTTTGCGCTTTCCGCGGTTGGCTACCGAACTTAAGTTCAGGTTTGTAACCGCACCAGCGATCAGTTCAAGTCCTCGTCTACGGCGTTACAGTTTCCTAAGGTTCGCATTGAAGTCTCGGGTGACTTGCTGTCTTTTCATTAGATTGCCATATCTAGGATTCCTGCTGGGCTTTCTGGTTTTTTATCCAAGAACGGCGCATGCGCAACAGACGAATCCCACAATCGCGCCGCTAACCGAAGCAGTTATTACGGAACAAACGAGCTGCCAGGCAAGACAGTTTCCCGCGTACACCAGGTCATCGCTCAGGCCAGGCGGCGGGGCTGTCTATACCTTGCCGGAGCTGATCGATCTGGCGGAAAAGCACAATCCCGATGCGAAGAGTGCCTGGGAGAGCGTTCAATTAGCCGCGGCAGTCGCGGGTATCGCGAAAAGCCAGCTTCTTCCGACGCTTGCCCTGAGTGGGTATGCCCTGCGCGGGGACTTACTGCTCGGATTGCCTCCTAACATCTCGTCGGAAGCTGTTATCAAGCTGCGTTCGAGCATCCTGGAGACAGGCGCGCAGCTTACTTACTCCGGCGACTTTGGAACGAATCTGAACTATTACCGGGCCGCGAAGCACCTGCTAGCCGCGGAGAAGGCATCGCTGAATGAAACAAACCAGAAGGTAGCCTTGGACGTTTCAACAAAGTACTACGACTATGTCACCGCGAAAGAGTCAAGCCGCATGGAAGTCGCGAACGAAGAAGACAGTTGTTTGAACTTGAAGGAATCGGAAGAGGAACTTCGAAACGGTTTGACCACGATTATTTCCGTGCGCGCATCCCGGGCGAAGTATTTACAGGCGCACGCTTCTACTTTGAATGCGCTGGCGAAGGAAGCGGATGCCAGGATCGGGCTGGCTTCGTTACTGGGGATTGCATCGCAATATTCGTTCGATGTCGCGCCCCTTAGCAGCGCGCCCGCCGTTCGGCTACTTCCCGAAAACGTGGAGGCGCTTCAACAGCGCGCGTTGGCAACCCGGCCGAAGATAGCGCAAAGTGAAGAACAGATAGAAGCCGCTCACGATGCGGTAAAGGCTGCCAGGCGAAAGTACTTCCCCACCTTTACTCTTACCGCGCAAGGGAGCTATACCGATAGCATGAGCGACACCGACGCGGGCTCGAGTACGGCTGCCCAAGCCGCATCCACAGATACGAAAGGGCCCACTTACCTCTACGCGGGATCGTTCAAATTCAACGTATTCGACGGGGGCGCGACACGGAATGGCGTAAAAGCGGCTGAGGCGGGCGAAAGGAAGCTTCGCGACAGCGCTCTGAAAACGCGCCTGCAAGTGCAGGAGGATATCGCGAAAGACTATAACGATGTGCTCTATGCGATTGTGAATCAGGACGCGGCGGTGGAGGCATTGGCGGCGGCGAAGGATGTCTGGGACGCGGCCAACATCGCCAAGCAGAATGGGCTAGCCTCGGAACTCGATCTTTCGAAAGCGCGCGTGGCTTACATCTCGGCCCAAGAGAGTTATGTCGAGGCTCGCGCCACTGCCTTGAAAAATGCTACACGATTGGCGTACGACACGGGTGACCTGCTGAGCACCGGAGCGGAATCGCCGGAAAGGATCGAGACAAGGCCATGAAGCGGCAGGGATCTCAGTATAGATTGGCGCTGCTTTCGGCGAGTCTTTCCTGTCTAGGCCTGTCCGGCTGCGGACACTCCAATGAGCTCAACCTATTCGGAGCTTACTTTCCCGTTTGGTTGTTGGCGCTGATCGCCGGTGTGGTTGCCGCCTTTGCCGCCCGCTTTGTTTTCGCACGCCTGCGCATGGAACCTTATCTGGGCTCGCTGACTTTGATTTATTTGTGTATCACCGTGAGCATCGCCTGCCTGGTGTGGTTACTGAGTATCTGAGAGACGCTTCGAGAAATTAACATGGATGAAACCAAAGAAACCTCAGGCGTCCTGAATCTTGCGGAACTTCCCCCGGGTGAGCAACGCCGCCGCCAGCGGTTCGGTCGCGTGATCGGGCTTGCAGCCGTCGTCTGCACGCTGCTCATCGTTGCCATCACGCTCTATGTTGCCACCCTGAACCCTTCCACGCACGATGCAGCCGTAGGGGCGGACTATATCGGTCTTTCGCCGCAAGTCAGCGGACGCGTGATCGCTCTTCACGTGGGGGAAAGCACTTGCGTACAGAAGGGAACGTTACTCGTGCAGATCGATCCTCACGATTATGAAGAACGTCTACGGTCGGCGGAGTCAGATCAGCAGGACCTGGAAGCACAGATCAGAGACCGGCGGCGTCAGATTAACGCCGGCAACGATCAGGCTGGGTCTTCTTATGACAAGCTGCGAAATAGCAAGATCGATGTCGCCGAATCAGACGATCAGGTGGCCTCCTCGAAGGCGGACGTGAGAAAGGCGAAGGCGGCTGTCGATCAGGCACGGGCGACACTAGAACTCTCCCAACTTACTGTGGACAGAAACCGTCCGTTAGCGGAGCGCGAATACATTTCCCAACAGAAGTTCGATCAGTATGTGACCGAACGCGATAGTAACGCCGATACTTTGAGGCAGAAAGAAGAGGCCTTGCGCTCCCAACAGGCCATGGAGAGCAGTTCCGAGGAGAATAGACGAGAGTCAGTGATCAAAGTGGATGAGTCGCGGCTGAACTACCGCCACGACCAGTGGAGCGTTCCCACGCTCGATACGCTTCTCGCGCAGAGGCCGTCCAAGGCTTCCGAAGTGGAGGAGGCGCGCGTGAATCTCGAGCGGACCAAAATCTATGCGCCGATCAATGGGTGCGTCGCGGCACTTAGTATTTCACGGGGTGCTTACGCAAAAGAGGGCAGCGCGCTATTTACTCTGATCGACAACGACTCCTGGTATATTACAGCGGCTTACCGCGAAAGCGATTTGCGTTATATTCGCCCCGGAATGAAGGCTGTTGTGTACCTGATGAGCGATCCGCATCATGCGCTTGACGGCTCGGTACAGAGTATCGGCAATGCGGTAGAGTCGTCCGATAGCTCATCTGTCGGTGGCAGCCCTGGCACGCCGGGCAGTCTTCCGGTGATTGAGAGGAGCGAAAATTGGGTGCGTCTGGCCAGCCGCTATCCCGTGCGCATACGCTTCAAGCCGCGCGACCCGAGCACGCTGCGCATCGGCACTACGGCCAATGTAACCGTCGTCCGTTGAGGCGAGCATGGGAACCATAATTTCCGCGACGCCAGTCACCTCGCCCGCTACTTCAGGCTGGGAACGGATCGTATCATTCCTTCGCAATGAGCTGAAACCGGGTCCCGGAAGGTTGCGGGCCGCGTTCGTTCGCGTGGCCGGAGCCATGCTTGCCATGTGGATCGGTCTCGGCCTGAATATGCCCGAGATGAGCGCCGTTCTGTCGCTCGCGTTCTTCGCTTCCGCGGTAAATCGTGACGAAAGCAAGAAAGTTGCCCTCGGCGTCCCTCCTTCCGTCCTGGTGTTTTTTATTCTGCTGTCGTTTGTCTTGAGCGTTTTCGGGCCGTCGCCCTTAGTCCGCACGATCATGTATGTCGCGACGGTTTTCACCAGCTTGTACCTGCTTCACGCGGCGCGAGCGGGTGCGGTATTTCTTCTAACTGGTATTTTCGGGAAGCTGTTTCTTGAGTTATGGGACTCGGGTTATCCTGCGAGTCTTACTCAGGACCTCCAGTTCTGGATTGTCGCGGATCTGGCCCTGGCCGGAAGTTGCGCGCTCTTTGTTTCCTTTGTCTTTGGCATCCCTGCGAAAGACCCCGCCGTGGAACTGCGCGGGGCGTTTGTCAGCCGGTTCGATCTTCTGGCTCGCTTCCTCGCAGACCCGGCAAGTCTTCCCGAGAATGACAAAATGAATATGCGCGAAGAAGCTTTCACTGATTCGGATAAGATTCTTCCCTTGCTGCAAACCGCCGCGAAAAAGAATGCCATCATCAAGTCGCAGCAGAAGATGTTTACCGAGTTGAGCCGGTTGACTTCACTTCTCTTGTATCAGAGCGTCGCTCTACAAACTTACTCTCCCGGATACCTTCAGGAACTTAAAGAGGCACTAAGTTGGATCGAGGACCGCTGCAAAGCCATCGCACAAGCGGTTCGGTCCAGGGGCGCCGTTGCCGTTGCGCCGGAACGATCGCGCGAGATTCAGGATTGGCTGGTTGCAACGATGATCTCTACAGTCGATCTCGCGGCGAATGTACTGGACGGAAAAAGCGCATTGCCCGGCGGCGAAGTCCAAAAGCCTTCGAAAGGATTTCTGCGCCCGGATGCGTTCACCAATCCAGAGTATTTGAACAAAGCCGCCAGGGCTTTCGCGGCAGCTTTCGCTTGTTACTGTCTCATCAGCGGTGCGATGTGGAGCGGCATTGGGACCGCCGTGACCACGTGTCTTGTCACCGCGTTGACGACGACGGACCAAGCTCGTCAGAAACAAAGCTTGCGTATCGCAGGCGCTATTTTAGGAGCCATCCTGGGCATGTTTGTGGTTGCCTTCATATTGCCGAGAGGCGGAGGAATTACCGGGCTAACGATTATCACCGCAATCGTTACTTTCTTGGGCGGATGGATCTTCGCGGGCGGTCCTAACATCAGCTATGCCGGGGTCCAGTTGGCACTTTGCTATTACCTCGGAGTATTTGGCGAGAATAAGGCGCCGACATCCCTGACTACGATGCGCGATCGTGTTGTCGGCATTCTCATCGGCAATGTCGCAATGTGGCTATTCTATGACCGGATACAGCCGTCCTGGACAGTGGATAGCACCCGCAACGGGTTCGCGGACGAGCTAGCCGCCGTGGGGAGATTGGCCGGCACACGCGTGGCGAGCCAGGATATATCCGAATCGAGAAGATCGCTTTCGAACGAACGAGACGTTTTCCTCAAAGCGTCTGCCGGCTTAAAGGCGATGAGCGAGGACAGCAATCTTGGATTGACACGCGGGGGCAGGGATCAACGGGAAAACGCACCGCAGATCAAACGTGCGGAGGCAAAACTGCGCCAGCTTTTCTCTCTGGAAGCCGCTCGGATTGAGGCACGAGATCTACTTTCAGCCCCCCTCCCTACTGGAGCCGATCCGCGGCAGCTATCGTCGTCGTTACTCTCGCTTGCCTCGGCGGTCAAAGATTATAGGGCGATTTCGCGTGAGATCGTGCCCGACGAAAACATCTCCTCCGGTGAAGAGAAGTTACTCGCTCGAATCAAATTGGATTTAGCTCAGTTACTTTCTTCGAGAAGAATCTCATGAGTCTCTGTCCCGGTCCAGAATAGCGGAGACGCTGACCCTACCGAAATAGTCGCTAATCCATTCGAAAACGGTTTGGAGCCTCACCCATACGGAGTCGAGCAGCATGACGTGAATTCCGATCCAAGCCAGAAAGGCCAAATGTCCCAGTACCGTCCAACGCCGCCGTCCGACTTCGGCAACAGCGGCGCTCCTGCCGATCATCGCCATGATGCCTTTATCGCGATAGCGAAACGCAGCCGTTTGGCCGCCTTTGTGACTCGCGAGAATGTTTTTGCCGCATTGATGTCCTGCTTGTTTCGCGACTGACGCGAGCTGCGGCAACACTTTCCCATCCCTGTCTTTGCAGTTGGCAAAATCACCGAGCGCGAAGACGTTCTCGAATCCCGGAATCCGAAGCTCGGAATCTACGTCGATACGGCCTCCCTTGCCGGGTTTAATTCCTAATTTGTCCGAGAGTTCAACGGCCTTGATGCCCCCGGCCCAAATTGTCACATGCGAAGGGACACGCTCTCCATTGGAGAGCACAACGCAATCGTCCTTTACTTCTTTGACATGACAATCGAAGTGAAAGATGATACCGCGCTTTCGGAGAGTATCCACCGCATATTTCTGAGAACGGTCTCTAAATGGTTCAAGTACGGTCTTCCCGGTTGAAATTAGAGTGATCGTAGAGCGGTGAAGGCTGAAGCCTTTGTAGAGGTCGTCGGGAGTACGTCTCACGAGATCGGCCAGCGCTCCGGCTACTTCCACGCCAGTAGCGCCTCCCCCGACCACAACAATATTGAGACCCTCAGGGAGCTCAAGATTTGCTAATTCCGCCTTTTCGCAGGTCGCAATCAACTTCGACCTTAGCTTTTCCGCGTCTTGCAACGAATAAAGCGGAAATGTACCGGTGGAAGCGCCCACCGTGTCGAAGAAGTTCGGTTGACCGCCAGCCGCCAGAACCAGGTAGTCTCCGGCATAACTATCTCCGGAGTGTCCGTAAACCGTCCTGGTCTTAAGATCGACGCGATCGATCTCAGACATCTTGACTTCCACATTCGAGTGCTTTTGCAACAGCGCGCGGATGTTGAATGCGGCATTGCTTGGCGACAAAATGCCGGTACCCACCTGGTAAAGCAGCGGCTGAAAAACGTGGAAATTTTGCCGGTCGATCACAGTGATTTGCAGACTGGTATCGTTTGACAAGGCACGCGCGCATTCGATTCCGGCGAATCCCGCGCCAACAATCACGACCCGCTTGTTCGTAGTGCCTACGGATGCAGACATCTTAGTTCCCCTGGGATGCTTTCATGAAACATGCAATGTTTAGATAGCCTACCGCACGGACAGCGCTTCCTGACACAGGTGTTACGTACACCGGAATCTTGGTCGCCGGCTTTCTTTCCGCGGAGGCCCTCTTACGGTGAGACTAGCGGCGGAGTGGAGGTAATTCGCTGATCGTGGGTAGGGCGCTCGACCTGAACGTTAGTTCGGTTTCAAAATCGTTCGGCTCATCTATGGTTGATGAGTGGTGAAGTCAATCCATCGATCCGCTTGTATGACGCCCGATTGGAAACGGTCGCGCGGATTAGACAGGTGATACATTCGGCGGGCGTCCAGCCGTAGGACGAAGACGTGTTTTACGTTTATGTGGCACGGACTCATTCGCCAATCCAAGAAGAGGACTTATGAACGAACTACGATTCGATGGCAAGGTTGCAATCGTAACAGGCGCGGGGCGCGGCATTGGACGGGCGGAGGCGGTTTTCCTGGCCGAGCGCGGAGCTTCGGTGGTGGTCAATGACCTGGGAGGCTCAACGAGCGGGGAGGGCGGATCGTCAGCGCCCGCGGACGAAGTAGTCTCTGAAATCAAATCGAAGGGCGGTAAGGCCGTCGCCAACGCTTCGACCATCGCAACCCCGGAAGGAGCGAAGGAGATTCTCGATGCGGCGATCGAACATTTCGGGGGCGTCGACATTCTGGTGAACAACGCCGGCATCCTGAAGTCGGACAAGTTCCCGGACATTACTCCCGAGGATATTCAACAGCAGTTAAGTGTGCATACACTCGGCTATTTCCATGTCACGCGCGCTGTGTGGCCGATTATGTTGAAGCAGAACTACGGGCGCATCATCATGACTATCTCTTCGGCCGGCCTTTATGGCATGCCAGCGCAATTGGCTTACGCGACGGCAAAGGGCGGTGTGATCGGGATGACGCGCTCGCTGGCGCTGGTGGCCCCGGAAACGATCAAGATCAACCTCATGGCGCCGGGAGCTTACACGCGCATGGTGGACACGCTGAGTGACGAGACCTTTCGGAAGTTTTCCGAAGAGACGCGCAACCCTACGGCGATTTCACCGATCGTCGCCGTCCTGGCGCACGAATCGTGTCCTGTTTCGGGTCAGGTGTTTACGGCGTCGTCCGGCCGCGTCGCACGCGCGTTCATGGGGGAGACAAATGGCTACTTCAAACTCCACCACACGCCCGAAGACTTATTGAGACACTGGAAGACGATTGTGGCGGAGGACGGATACACGATCCCGGAAAGCGCGGGAGACAACGTGAAGCTGACGATGGATCGGTTGCGCGATGAAGGTATCAAAGTGCCAGACTCGCTCAACCTTCCCGAATTTACTCATTCGAAGTGACGAGTAAGTTGGCGAAGCGTTTCGCGGTCCTGCTCGAAGTCCGCCGCCGTCTCTCTGCTCGTACGCTCGGCGAAATCGTTATGCTGTCCGCGGCGAGCTGCTTTCGCAACGGAAAATCACATCGCTGTTGAGCATGCTCATCCAGACTAACTCAGCATCGGTCGCCAAATCCTTCGCTCGGAAGCAAGTGACACACATCCCGCCCTCGCGAAGCCTGTGCGCGAAGTCGCGACCATAGCGGCGTACGTGGTCCCATTGACCGAAGTACCGCTCGCGTAAAAGTGGGTCTCGAATATCGGGGTGTTCGAAGGTCTTCGCCTTCTCGACTGGCACCATGATGATCGCTTTGCCGGATGCAGATAGGACGCGGTGGATCTCGGAAATCGCCTTCCGATCGCGCTCCACGTGTTCCAGAACGTGACAGCAGAAGATGAGGTCGAAACTCATCGAGGCATATCTCATCCTTGTGATGTCCATTAGTTCAATGCCAGGCCCTCCCTCGAGGTCCGCGGCGGTGTAGGCAAGGTGTGCGAGAGAGCGAAAACGCGTTTGTAGACAGGGTTCCGGAGCCACGTGGAGCATACGTCGAGTGGCCGGCAACAAAATACCTTCAACGCGCGTCAGGAACAGCCATGCGAGTCTATGGCGCTCTAATGAGCCGCACTCGGCGCAACGGGCTCTCAGGCGGGGCCGCAGTCCGAACGGACCGAAAGCACCTGTCCGCTCGCATATAGGACAAAAATTTAGCATGGCTTTCGAGGCCGACATGATTCCGCCGCTCGGAGGCTGTTACGCACTCGAACTAATTCAATTGGCCGTCGAACGAAGCGTCGACATAATGCAGTAACAGGGAAGTAGAAGTATAGCCTTCCGGTAAGCGGTCTCGGGAATGCGGGACATGGCAGCCGCGATAGAGCAACGCTTCGCCGAGACGCTGATAGACCGCGATCTTATTCTCTCCCGTGCCAAGTTTGATCGGCCACGGGGATTCGGCGACCGGTTCCGGAGACGCGTCTATACACGCCGTGATGCTGTAGTCGCATTGCGCGCGATCCAAATGCTCTTCCAGTTCCGCGCCGCTCAAATAAGAAACGAAGTAAGCGTAAGAAGGTCTCAGCAAAGTCCGGGAGATGTCGCTGATCGCGTGCGTCACCTGTGTGTGCACAAAGCGCGCGATCTCTTCATTGTGTGCGGCAAATCGCCGCCGCACCTGCTCGTCGCCGACCAGATAAAAACCTTTCCGAGTTCGGCAGCGATAATACCTGCGCAGAGCACCTACGTGGAAAGGATGGATTAAGTCGGGGACGGACACATATCCGTTCTCGAAGAAGCTCGCGTAATCGAGCGAGCGGTCGCGCCATTCACGCCGGCGTTGTCCCAGATAATCAGTCTCGACGAGGATATTCGCTTCCGTCAACACCCAGCGCACGTGCGCCGGCAAATCTTCTTCCATCACAGTGCCGGGAGTCATGCGCGACAGATACGCGAAGTATTCCTCGCCGACCCAGAAGGGCCAGATCGCGAGAGTTCCCGGATCTTCCACCCAGACCATGCGCTCCGTTGGGTAGAACGAGTCGCTGAAATCGATCCGCGCCGCCATCGCGGGAGGCAGCGGTCCTTCCCAGGCGAACCAACAGCACGGATTCACAAGCACATTGCCCGGCAGTTCCCGATTGCGCAGCAGTCCGGGAGGAGTTAGATAATACGGCTGCTCATCGAGCAGGCAGTGATAAAGATCGGACGGCAGTCCATGCGGCGTCATCGATGCACCCAACCGTTTACAGTGAAGCGGCTATCGGGAAATTCGCCGGAGGCGCACTGCACAGGCAGCACCTCGTGGAGACAATCGCTCGGAAAGAATATTATCTGATTCTGCGAAGGGTAAATGGTCTGAAATTCTCCCGCGCTCACGTTTCCCTGAGCGTCCATCTGAGAATCGTAGACGCGCAGCGCGCCGCCGTCGAATCCTTTTGGCTCACGAAAGAAATAGTAGATGAAAGTGATAGCGCGGCTGCGGACCGAATCGGAATCGTCGTCGCGGTGCATCTTGAAGAACTGGCCGTTGTTGGTTGCCGTTAGCTGAATTTCGAATTGCGAAATAGGGAACGGCGGCTGGCGGAGGCGTGCGAGCACGAAGGGCAAATAGCTGGTGATGCGATCGGCAAACAACTCCTTACAAGCCGGCAGATCGTAGAGCACTTCCGATCGCCGGTATGAGGTGTCGGTCCGGCCCGCGCCGCCCGCATCCAGGACGCCGGAACTGGCAAATTCCTCCCTGCGCCGCATCGTGTACTGAAGCAAACCGGCCCACTCCTGCGCGACGAGAAACTCGTCCAAGACCATGACGGGTACGGATTGGCTCCAAGATTCCGGCATATGAATTTACCGGAAATCGTACGCGATAATTGCCGCGTAAACGAGGCGCTGGCCGAGCACGGGCGGATCGGTAATCACCTGCGAGGCGGCATCGACGGCGATAATCTCGAACTCGCGGATGACGACGCGGAATCGTCCGGGCGCGGGAGCTTTGGCAAACAGGATTGAGCCGGACCACAGCACGGCTTCGGGTTCGAGCGGGGCCGGCGTGTCCTCGGTGATGGTGACTTCGGCGGCGGACGCGGCGGTCCAATCCAAATCGCTGGAAATATTGCGTGCGCGCTTCTCCATGCTGATCTGAATGACGGAACGAATGGGACCGTCAGGGGCGAGACCTCCCACGAAGAGGCGAGCACTGCGCGGGTCGGCCGGGTTGACGCTGAGGACGGCGGAACGATCCGGAGAAAGCTGAACGAAATCCGCGAGCGCGACCGGAGAGAGTTCCACGCCTTGGACCGAATGCGACTGGTATCGCGCGAGCGCCAGACGCACGAAGGGCGAATAGACGAAAAGGCTGGAGATTTGGATGTCGCAATACCACAACTTCCGATTCGCGTCATAGGCAACGTCATGAGCGGCGACATCGAATTTCAATGGCGACTCCGGGATCGTCAGCCCTTGCGCGCTCGCCTTCGCGTTCGGAAAATCAAAGACGTTGGGAACCGGCGCAAGGCTGAATCGTTCGTTGGCCCAGATCGGATCGACACCCCATTCGGTGAACAGGCCTTTATTCTTTTCGCGTGTGGCGTAATCGGGATCGGCACTCGCCGCGGACCAGAGCACGACGCCGAGCTGCTCATCGGGACCCGAGGAATACCATCCGCGGTTCAGGTATACACGCAGGCCGTTGCCGTATCGAATGGTGGTTTTGACGTTGGTGGTCTGCTGATTCTCCCAGCCGAAAACGGGAATGGCATAGTCGATGTCGGGGACGGACGGCCGCGCCGAACTGGGCACATCCACGGCGAGCGTCGGACCGGTGCGCGTGAAGTCGAGTCCCTTCTGCGGGAAATACTCCTGGAATCGCGATGTGGCGGTCGCGCTGTAAACAATCCAGCGATGCCTCGTGTCATCGAACCGGTGAATCGGCGCGGATGCGAGCGTGTTCGATGGATTGAAAACGCCTTCCAGCGCGTCCTGCGGCCCCGCAAACCAGAGCACGTCTACTTGCGGGACGTAAATGGCGACCGTGCGCGTCTGGTGCGCGTCCGAAAAGATCGAGACCGGATTGGCGGCGGAAGGATTCGCGCCTGAGAGATCGACGGCGGAAAGATCGATCGTTTCCACGGTTTGCGATTGCACTTGTTCGGTGGGGCCGGGCTTCGCGGGATCGTCCGTAAATTCGAGCCATCGGGCGTTGAGTTCGATTTTGGAGCTGCTCGCGGCATGAATTTGCAATCCTCCCAGCAGCGTCGCCGTATGGGATTCATGCGCTCTCCAAGCGGTAATTGGAGTGAACAAATTTCTCAGCGCGGATGCGAAGATCGGCGATGCCGGGTTATGCACCACCGGAAGCTGAACGAAGTTGGGATGTCCCAGCGGCTGCTGCACGGCGTGAATGAGCGTGAGCGTGCGCGCAGGCGTGATCATCTCGTGTCCGCCTTCGAGCGCCAGGCGAGTGACGTTGGCTACGTCGCGGCTGGTGAGGACGAGCGCCGATAAGGCGATAACATCCTGCATGGCGAAAACTTCACGTGCTTCGAACAACTCGCGGAGCCAGCCCCACACGCCCATGATGTCGAGATCGGCGGGCAGAAGATAGCTGCTCAAGGGAACCTGGGCCATGCCGCTCTTCGGAAGAGAGACGGTTAACACGCGAGCGGCGGCGTCCCACGTGGGCGCATCCGTCCCTTCCACTAGCAGCAGACGGAATGCGGACGCATTCGGCCACGGATCTGAACCGAAATCGATAAACGTTACCGAACCCGCGCGCGTGTCTACATCGGGCAAAGTCGAATAGGTGAGGCCGTGAGAACCAATGGCCCCGTTTGAATCGCTGGGCGTATTGGGTAGATTGCGAAGGGCAGCGCCGCGTGCCAGCGGATCGGGGAAATAGCCGACGTCGAAGGTTGGGCCTGGAACCAGAGGGTCCGTTCCAACTGAAGGAATGACGAAGCTGTCGCGCTCGACGAGCAGGTTGTATGTATTCGCGCCGCCATCGATCACGCCATTCACATCGAGAAGCCCGTGCTGCTCCACGAGGCGTTCGGCGACGCGCGGAGGAGCGATGTGGCGCTGATCGCTTTCGTTGGCGGGCGTCGAGTCGAGCGCCGGGCTGGAGTTGAGGGACCGAATCACGAGCCGCTCGAGCGATCGCCCCTGTTGAGGAAGCTGCTGCAACACGACAACGGGGTGCGATACCGGCTCGAAGCGTAGATACTTCAGGTTCACGCCATTCGCCGGAGCGACGAACGAATCGGGAACCGCGGCCGAGACCGGAAGGCTATTTCCGGCGAGATCGACGGTGCGCGCGCGGAGGCGATAATTCGCGCCGAAACGAAGCTCGGGGAGCGAATGCGGCTTCACTTTGAAGTTCGCCGTCATCTTGAACGGAGTGATGGGGTCGTTCAGTGTGGAATCGTCATCCAACGCCTTGGCGGGATCGGCGCTGCGATTCAGCGCTTTGCCGGGCCGGGGCACGCTCAGGCTCCAGCCGGTCCATCGCGCCACTCGCTCGTGCAAATAGATATTCGTCGCGTAAGGCGGAATGCCGTTTCTCTCGGCGAATTTATCCGGCTTGCGCGTGGGATCGTCGGCGGGCTGCGCCACCGCGAGCTGTGTGAATCCTTCTTCTTCGGCCTTGACCGCGAGCTTGCCATCGGCCCCGAACTTGTAGGTCGCGGAGCGCTCGTGCAGAGAACTCCAGCTCTTGGTGCGGGATGACCAGATATCGATTCGATAACCGCGCACCAGGTCTTGCGCGTTGTAGGGCCGCGGGGCCGCGCCTCCCGAGGAAAGAGCGTCATTGAACCCGATGTTGCTGCGCAGAACCTGCAGCAGTTGCTCGGCGCGTCCGTCCGCCATCAGCGAAATACCGGCGGAACGCAGCGAGGGAAGCGTCTGTTCGATCGCATTCACATTGTTGAGTGAAGTCAGATTATCGACGTTGTCGGCGAGCCCGAGCGCTTTGAGCAAAGCGCCATCCAGATCGACTTGCGACAAAAAGAAATCCTCGAAGGTAAGCGCCAGGAAACCTTTGAAAACGTCGCTCGGCAAATAGTTGCCGCCGGCTTGTTGCGCGGGCGCTGCGGCGGGCGCTGCGGCGAACGAATCTTTATCCAGCCAGTAAGAGGTCGTGTTGAGATTGAACGCCGGCTCGATGGAAAAGGTGAATCCAGGTAACACTTTCGATACGCCAACAGCTCCGTATGCACCGCCGGCTGGAGAGTCGGGACAAAGCGAGGCCGGTATCTCGACATCGAAAACCAAGCCCAGCGCGCGAAGCAATGAAGGGTAGGAGTTGAGCGCCGTCAGCGCCGCGTGGAAATCCAATGTCTTTTTGAATTCGTCGGGCGTAGAGGCAAGGGGCGGTCTGCCCGGCGCCTTCGGGATACTGTGGAACAACCCGAATTGGGTCGCCATGGTGTGCGTCCCCGCGAAATTCGGCGTTTCTCGCACCGTTGCCACACCGTCGGGGTTGGATGTCGGGGTGACGCGAGGCGCGGCATCGGCGATTTCAATCACACCGGGACCCTGTTGCGCATTCCAGAGATCGGCGCGTATGGCGGAAATCTGATCGCCGAACGTCAACTCGCCGCCACGAAAGCTGAAAGGGCCGAGCACATCAAGAGGACCGATCCTCTGATCTCCCTTCGGCCCAAATGTCCCCACGGTTTGCGTCGCATATTTCAAATAGGAAAGCGCCTGGCGCGCGGGGTAGGAGACGATCAATTGCTTGGTGTAGTCCTGGACCTGGAAATCCTCGACAAAGGTGTCCTTCTTGAATATGGCTTCCCAAATATCCGGCCGCAGCACGCCGGTATTCGCCGCAACCGTTGCGTTCTGTGCTCCGCAGGAAATCACGAATTTCACGCCGTGCGACTGAAGCAGCTTGGGCCAGTTCAGAAAATCCGGAAATTGTTTCAGTGTCGGGCCGCCGGTCAGGCGCGGCGTCAGGTACAGGGACAGCTTGAGCTTGTGGTGGGAGGCCAGACCGTTGGGAATCGCCGCGATATTTAATGTTTGGCTTGGCATTGGCTATTCCTCTCAGCCCTTGAAGGCAAGGCAGTAGTCTTGCCACCTTTCGCCGCTGATCACATCGGCAATCTTCGGATCGCCGGAACCGCTTCCGAAGCTTCGTTCCACCGAAACGCTGACCGAAATGCTGAAGAAGATGATGTGAACCGAAATCGTCAGCGTGGCGCGGCCCTGAATCTTATCGCCGTCCGCGGTGTGGATGAAGCTCAACGATAGATTCAGGTCGATGGAGATCGAGATGATGCCGAGAATCGAAACTTCGCCCCCGATATCCACGAAGCCGGTGAGTTTGGAATTGCTTCCTTCGAGCTGGAAGTAGATCCCGGCCATGATGTGAACGCCGCCGGAAGCGACGCCGAGATCGATCGAGAACTCGCCGCCGAACTCGAGCGCGCCCTCCACCATCTGGATGCCGTCAGCGTTGAGGATCAGGTGGACGAAACCGCCGCCGCCGAGGCACTCCACCGTAAGAAGGAACGGACTGCTGCGCTTGGCGAACGCGAACTCGAAACCGGGCTTGCCGTCCAGATAAGGAAGATCCACTCCGGCGGTGATGGCGATATTTTCGAGCGTGAATACGCCGATTCCAATGGGCGGCAGCCCCAGCGTGTAGGAAACTTTCAGCGCGGTGGGCGCAAGGTCGATCGAAGGACCCTTTCCGCCAAATAAACCGGGCGGCAGAATGTCCGCGAGCGTCTGGATGAAATGCAGCGGCCCGAGAAACTGTATCGCGTTCTTCTTCGCCAGCTTCACGGTCACGATGGTCTTCGCGCCGTTGGCCGATGAGAACTTGATGGTGTCGATCTCGATCCCGACCACGCCGAGCAGAGTGATGAGGAAGTGATCGAGACTGCCCTGGATGTTCGATTGCGAAGGCTCGCCGTTGAGCGGACGCGTTAACGTGCCTTGTAACGACAGTTTGGAATTGTTCCCGTCGCTATTGAACTTGATCTCGATGGGGTCGATGGAATAGTCGGTAAGGTCGGGTTCCCATTTGACCGTCGTGACAACTTCCGTGGCCTGCTTTTTGTTGGGCAGTTCCTTGCTGCGGATTTCCGGCGCGTTCTTGGCGCTCGCCGCCAGCTTGGTGTGCGTGTCTACGGGAACGAGATTTCCGAGCGGGATCGTGCCGAAGAGTTTGGGTTCGATAGACAGGCCGCCGAAGAAGATGCTGGGATCGATCAGTCCATGAGCGGCATCGTCGGGCGATCCCGCAACCAGGCCCTTGCGCGCGGAAAGCGCCGTGACGGTGAAGCCGGGCGTGGCAAAACCACCAGCCTTGTTCGCGCTGAAGCTGATTTGTGGCAGGGGCGCGCTGTCGACCCCGCTGACGGTCACGAAGACCCCCGCGTTCGGATCGAGTCCGTTTTGCAGGTACGGTTGGTAGTAACGAATATCTACGGGCGTGGTGATTCCGAGCAGCTCCTCGACGCTCGGCACCGTGATCTGCGCCTGCGATAACGTCGGAATAAATGGCGCGGTGCTAAACGGGAAAGTGCCGGTGATTTGCGTATCGAAAAATAATCCGGAGGTTTTCAGCGTGGTATCGCCGGCGGCAGGATCGGCGTACGACACCTTCTTTCCGCGTACGGAGGAGATGGGACCGAATCCGCCTTTGGCGTAATTGGCTTTTACGGAACTTGCATCGGACGGGCCCGTGCCCACGGCGCCTACATCGTTCTCGCTGAGGCTGACAAAAATCATGGGAGCGAGGAAATCGATTTTCGCGCCCGCGAGATCGTAGCCGGTGCAATGAAACTGAAAAGGCGCGTTGTCGATCGTGATCCAAAACGAGTTCTGCGAAAAAAAGCCGGGAGCGCCCTGTAGAGGCGGCGGGTCGATATCCGGCGTGACTTTCGTATCGATCCGAATGCGGCTATGGAACGGCATTTCGAGACCTTTGAAAGCGTACGCGGAGGGATCGTAAGTCTTTTCCTGCTCCCGCACCACAATGTACATGTGCTGCCGCAGGATCGCGGAAACGGACGAGGGCGAACTGATATCGGCGGACGGCACATCTTCCGCCGGAACGAATTTTCGCTCGGTCACTTTGACGAGGGAGGCCGCGTTGCCGAACGGATACAGGAATCCCGCGTAGACAACTTTGACCTGTTGATCACGGCCCTGGGCCGCGAGGTGATTCCACTCCGTCAGATCGAGGGCGACGGTTCGGTCGATGGCGATTGCCGCTGGCTCGGCGGCCTCTGCAACCTGGACACGCGGGAGCGGTATGGGGCGCAGCGGCACTTCGAACAGCGGCGGAGGAAACCAGCTTCCGCGTGAGGTGAGCCAGCCGCCCAGCGCGGAAAGGAAGAGCCTTTCGGCATGAACGGGAGTAGGCGTCCAAGGACCGGACTGATTGTTGGCTCCCAGCGTGAAGTAGCCTTCCGTTCCCGAAGTGAGAATGACGAGCTGCGCGCGGTCTCGCGGCGAAAGGCTTTGACGGAACGGGTTATCGTCCAGGTTGTGACTCGGCAGGTCGCTATGGTCTGAAAAATCGGGAGACCATATGGCCCGCAGCGGCAGAGTTTTCTTGCGGCTTGCCTCTTGAAACTCCTCCAGCTTCTTGCCGTTTTCGGTGATTTTTACGATTTTCGCGAGCCGGGTGTGCCACAGCTCCGTTCGTCCGGCGTGCGTTACGGGAACTGTGGAATTCACCCATACCGCGGCGGAGCCCGGCGAGAGAATCAGGCGGTAGGGAATCTCAAGGGCCGTAACGTCCGGCGCCGGAGCGGTGATCGGGGAAGACGTCACCTCGCCCCGAGCCACGCTCGATACGACCAAGCCTAAGTTAGTCCAATCCAGCAGCGCCTTCGACTGGAACTGGATTTTGGTGACATTTTTGGGCAGCTTGTAAACCAGCCGGCTCGGTCCCGCCATGCGCGAAGGGGTTTGTCCGGCGGGATCCAGTTTGTCGGTCGTGCTTTGCAACGGCGGAACGGGCGGCGGGCTATTGAACCCCGGATCGGACTTGACATTGCCGACCTCGAAATACGCTTTCTCCGCGATGCTTTGCGGCGGAAACGTCACGATCAAAAAAGCCGGCGAAGACTTGTCGTCGATCACCAGGAAGGGCTTCTTCGGATCCGAGGCGTCGAGCTTCAAGTTCTGAGCCTCGATCGTCAGAACAAGCAAATCGTCCGGGCGCAGGATGTCGATAGTTAGAGCCATTTCGCAAACTCGCTTTTGGCCGCGCGGCGGCGGATGTGGGGCATCAGATAATTTCTCCACCGGCCTGATTCTTCATAGAGAAGTAATCGACCAGCCAATCCCATGAGCGCCGCTGCCGCGCTTCCAGTTGCGCCCGCCGCTGCCACACGTCACTTTCATTTACCCGCCGCAAAGCTTCGGGGAACAGTTCGGGGAATTCGAGCGAGTAGTAGCGCAGCATCTGCATGCAACCGAACTCACTGAGGTAGAGGAAGCCAAAGCGGATGCAGTTGTGAATCCAGAAGACCCGCACCTCGTCGAGGAAATCGGCCAGCCGGTCCTCGTTTTTGAATTCGTGTTCTACCAGGAGATCGCCGATGACCATCACGTCAGCGCCTTGCAGCCAGGCGCGAATACTGAACTCCGGTTCGCCCGCGCCGTAGAGAATCATTCCCGAGTCATAGCCGCCGAGGTTGTGGAAGAGCTCGCGCGTGATCACCGTGGCGTGGCACGGAGCCACGGGTACGTGCGCGACTCCGTCGACTGGACCGTCGTTCCACGAAGTTCCCATGAACGGGATCAGAAGATCGCATCCATAGCCGCGGAAGGGAGAACCGGGCTGAACCGTCGTTCCGCAGAGGATTCGTTCCTTGCCGATGTGGCTCAACACCAGCTCATCCCAACCTTCGGAAAACCGCACATGGGCGTCGGTTCCGAAAAAAATTTCGCCAGTGGCGAAGTTCGCGGCGTGGTTGCGCGTGCGATAGATGCCTGCCTGCTCTTCGAGCCGATGGACCTGGATATCGATCTTCGGCTCTTTCAGCAAGCCGGGAACGGAGGCGACGAGGCTGTGCACGGTTTCGTCGGTCGAGGCGTCATCGACGATCACGAACTCAACGCGCGCGGGAGTGGTGCGGGCGCGCGCAATTTCCCGGATGGTGGAGGCGAGTTTGCCGCCTTCGTTGCGAGCCGGGATGAGGACGCTAACGTCGGGGACGGGCATCCGCTATTTCTTAGCGGCCATGGAGGCGATGGCCGTAATGCTGGTCATCGCGGTTTGAGCGGTGGTGGAGACCTGCGCGACGATGGCGACGATGGCCGCCACCGAAGGACAGCAGCATCCGCCCGCGGCGCCTAGCATTCCGGCAATCCCGCCGGGCCCACCGGTCGTGCTTCCCGCGCCAGTTCCGGTAGTGGTGCCGGTTCCCGTGCCGTCACCTGTTCCGGTGCTTGTGCCGGTACCTGTTCCTGTGCCCGTGCCGGTTCCCGGCCCTGCCGATGGCGCGCCGGATGTCGGAGCTCCTGACGTCGGTGCTCCGGATGTAGGCGCTCCGGATGTTGGGGTCCCGGAGGTAGGCGTCCCAGCGGATGTTGGTGCGCCGGACGTAGGTACGCCTTGTCTTGGCGCTACCGATGTTGGCGTCCCGGCCAGTGGGGGCGCTGGAGGTGTCCCGCCAGTAGGCGGAGCTGGGGGAGTTCCACCAGTTGGTGGCGCTTTGGGCACCCCACCGGTTGGGGGAGCTGTCGGAGTGCCACCCGCGGGCGGAGCTTTCGGCGATCCACCGGTTGGCGGAGCTTTGGGAGTCCCGCCCGACGGCGGAGCTTTCGGAGTTCCACCCGATGGCGGAGCTTTTGGACTGCCGCCCGACGGCGGCGACGAGCCCGGGGGAGTGCTGCTGCCGCCGCCAGCCGTCGCGGCGAAGGCTTTGGTCGAGCTTTGGAGCGGCCGGGGAACCACGTTACCCGCTAACCGGACCGAGCTCTGCGTCTGTGGATTGGATACCGTGATG
>JAVHMZ010185128.1:0-23697 GCA_034782995.1 Amazona versicolor
GCGGCACACTCCATCGTCTTCTTGAACGGCAGCGCCGATATCGATCAGCAATCGCACCATGGTGCGGATGTCGCGCACGCGCGGCACACGGGTCAGTTCGACCGGATCTTCGGTGAGGAGCACGGCCGCAAGCGCGGGGAGCGCGGAGTTCTTGGAGCCGTTGGTTTCTATGACGCCGTGAAGCGGCAAACCGCCTTCGATGACGAATTTGTCCATGATTTCTTAGTTCTTCCGGGACTCTCCCGCATGCCGGAGCGCTTCTCCGACGCGGCGGCCTGCTCGGTCCAGCAGTTCTTCCGCTTGGGCGCGGCTCCGTCCCGTGCGCGCCATCACGATGGCCGTCCGCACCACGCCGCCCGCTTCCGTCAGCAGCTGTTCCGCCTCCGCTCCGGACACGCCGGAAGCTTCGCGCACGATGCGCTGCGCGCGCCCGAGCAGCTTCGCGTTGGTGGGTTGCACGTTCACCATTAGATTGCCGTACACGCAGCCGCGGCGGATCATGCTGCCCGTGGTGAGCATATTTAAAACCATCTTGGTGGCGGTTCCGGCTTTCATCCGCGTGGAGCCCGTGATCACTTCCGGTCCAGTCAGCGGCATGATGGGAATGTCCACCAGCTGTTCCAGTTCGGACTGCGGAGAGCAGCTGACGCCGATGGTGACCGCGCCCAATCTTCGAGCTTCACGAACCGCGCCGAGCACGTACGGGGTTCTTCCGCTCGCCGCGATGGCGGTGAGCACGTCGGATTTGCGAAATCCGCGCGCGTGGAGATCACGCGCTCCCGCGTCCCCGTCGTCTTCGCTCGCTTCAGCGCTGCGCGTCAACGCCGCTTCGCCTCCGGCGATGATGGCCTGCACCAGTTCCGGCGGCGCATTGAATGTGGGAGGGCATTCGGCCGCATCGAGCACGCCGAGCCGCCCGCTGGTTCCCGCTCCGATATAGAACAGCCGCCCGCCGTTTTCGAACGCGGCCGAAATGGCATCCACGGCGCGCGCGATGCTGGGAATTTCGCGGCGCACGGCTTCCGCCACACGGCCGTCTTCGCTGTTGATCACCGCCAGCATTTCAGCGGTCGAGAGCTCGTCAATGTGTTCCGAAGCCCGATTGCGCTGTTCGGTGAGAAGACCGTCGAGACCGGCCTCACTCAATGGAGCGTCTCCACGTACGCACCGGTGCTGGCATCCACCAGCACGGAGAAGTTGCTGGTGGACGCGCTTTCGCCCCACAACACGCGCCACGCGGCGTTGCCATAGCTGCCCGTCTGCGCGAGCTGATAAGTGATCACCATGCCGGGATGTTTGCTGTCGAAGTCCGCGCCTTTCTCCAGCGCGGTCTTGTAGGCCGCGTCGGAATCGATCTTGGCGGCCGCGATCAAGAACGGATGCGTGGAGCGGTTGGGCGCGCTCCAGCTTTCCGCTTTGTTCGAGGTGATGCCCTGGTGCAGGCTCGTGGACGCTTCTTCGATGGAATAGGTGTACACGCGCGACTGCGCGAGCGACGGAGAAACAAAGGTCACCTGCCAAGCGCCGGCTTTGCCCGGCTCCGGTTTGACGTCGCTCAGGTTGATACTGGTCAGTTCATAGACCTGCGCATCCGCCGCCCATTGGTGCGACGCCGCGAACATCTGATACAACGCGTGCAGCCCCGTGACCGGCGCCGGCGGCGCTTCCGCCTTTTTCGGCTGCGGAGGATTGGACCCGCAGCCCACCACGAAAATCAGACCAGCAAACGCGGCGAGAGTTTTCAAGAAAGGATTCTTCTTTCGTCCGCCAGCCGTCGAAGGCATGGCGCGGCCCCTACATTGTATCGGGGTGTAAACTGAGGTTCATACCGCTCGGGGGTTGCTCAATGACCGTCCGTTCCATCTGCCTCCTTATCCTCCTTCCTTTGAGTTTCCTGTCCGCGATCTCCGGACAACAAAAGCCGGTGACGCACCCCAGTCCTGTTGTCCAGCCGACCGCGAAACCCGCCGCTCCGGTGGCCACGCCGGCCGCGCCTTCTCCGATGTTTCTGACCGGCAAGGTGGCCATCTCCGACGGAAGCGAAGTGCCGCTTAACGTCGTGATCGAAAAGATCTGCGGATCCCGCAGAACCGCGCTGGGTTATGCGGACCGCAAAGGAAATTTCAACGTGCGCCTGAACGACAGTTCGCTCGCGTCTTTGGTCGACGCCAGTGACGATTCGCGCTCCAACATTACACCCGCGGCCGCCGGTTCGCGCGAGCAAGGCAATACGAATCTGCTGGGCTGCGCCATTGAAGCGCGTAGCAGCGGCTACCGCTCGGACAGCATCGAGATCGGTTCGCGCCGGGTGCTCGACAACCCGGATGTAGGTACGCTGATCATGCGGCGGATGGGCGCTGCCGGATCGGGCACGATGGTCAGCGCGACGCTGCTGTCCGCTCCCAAGAACGCGGTGAAGTCTTACGAGCGCGGACTTGACGCGATGCACAAGGGCGACCGGGCAGGCGCAGCCAAGGACTTCGAGAAAGCCGTCGCGATGCACCCGACGTTCGCCAACGCCTGGTACGAACTCGGTCATCTCCAGATGTCGGAAGGCGCTCCTGAGATTGCCCGCGCGTCTCTCGAAAAAGCGGTCGCAGCGGATGCGAAGTACGTTCCGCCTTATAGCGATCTGGCGATTTTGGCCTATCGTCAGAAAGACTGGGCGGAAGCGATCCGGATCACCGATGTTGGTTTGCGCCTGGACGCCTCGGGAGGTCCCGAACTCCATTACTACAAAGCCGCCGCTCAATTCAACGCTCGCAGTTTTCCGGAAGGCGAAAAAAACATCCGCGAGGCGATCAAGTTAGATTCCGCGCATACGATTCCGAAAGCACACCAGTTGCTGAGTTACTTTCTAAGTGCGCGGGGCGCCTTTGGAGAAGCGGCCGTCGAGATGCGCGCCTATCTCGCCGGGGAGACTGATCGGGAAGCATTTGAGCGCGGCAGCAAGGAACTGGCGCGCATGGAAGCACGCGCCGACGCGGCGCCGAAGCAGCAGCCAGCGAGCGCTACGGCGCCCAACGAATAAAGCCTTCGCCCGACAGTTCGGGATTTTTCACCGATGGGTGCAAAATCTCGACCAGGATTTGCAGTGACTCCACGATCCGCGGACCGGGCCGGTTGAAATACTGGTTGCCGTCAGCGACATAGACTTCGCCGTTTCTTGCGGCGCGCAACCGCGCGAAATCCGGACGGTCGGTCAGCCAGTGCATCTCCGTTACGGTGCGCTCGATCGGAAATCCGCAGGGCATCACGATGAGAACATCCGGGTCGGCATCGAGGAGCTGCGGCCAAGTCATCCAAGGCGAATGGCTGCCTGCGCTGCCGAACAAGTTACAGCCGTTGGCCAAGACGACAAGTTCCGGCACCCAGTTGCCCGCCGCCATCAACGGCTCGATCCACTCGATGCAAGCGACGGAGGGCCGGCGCCCATCGCGCGCGGCAAATTCGCTGAGGGCGCTCATGCGCGCTTGCAATGATTCGATCACCGGCTCGGCATTAGTACCGAGAGCTTCCGCCGCGCGCCTCATGTCCTGCCAGAGATCGGCGAGAGAATGGGGCTCCAGAGCGACAATGCGGGGACGGCTCCGCAGTTTGGCGGCTACGGAAAGCTCCACGTCGCGCAAGCTGACCGCGCAGACTTCACACTGCGTCTGCGTAAGGATGTGTGTGGGCTGCAACGTTTCGAGCACATCGTCTAGAACTTCGTAAACGGAGATGGCGTTGGCCACGGACTGCTTCACCAGACGGTCGATCTCCGCGCTGGAGCCGCTGCAATCGAAGCGCGTGCGAGTGCAGCATGGTAAATCGAGGACTTCGGGGGGGTAGTCGCACTCGTGAGAGCGCCCCACGAGGAAACGCCCGAGCCCGAGAGCGTAAACGATTTCGGTGGCGCTCGCGATCAGGCTGACGATTCGCGGGGGCGCCGTGTTAACGGGCAGCAAGCGGGCGCTGGGGGTCCGCCGCTTCCCCGCGCGCGACTGTCCGGCTTAGCCAATAGTGCAGACCGAATAGAACCGCGGTCCACAGCAGATCGCCCGCCAGTGTGGCGGGGAAAAACGGCAGCGCGCCGATATAGCAGGCCGAGAGCCCGGCCCAGGTATGCGGCGAATATTCGATGAAATAGGCGAAATTCGAGATCAGGAAAAATTGCACGCTGCAGAGGAGCGCCGCCAAGCCAATGCGCAGGGGCTGATTGGTTCCGCGAAGCGAACGACCGATCAGCACGCTCAGCAAGAAGCTCGCGTAGATATACGGCGTCCCGAAACTGTAACCGCCCAGCAAAGGATCGGTCACGGCCATGATCAGCAGAGGCACCAGGTAGGCTTGCCAGCTGTTCAAGCGCGCGCCCGCGAACAGGCTGGTTCCCCCCACCGGCGCGAAGTTGGGCGGGTGCGGCATCAAGCGTGCCAAGCCGCCCAGGACGGTGAGAGTCAGCGCGAAAGGGCGAAGGCTGGAATGGCGGTTGATCGGTTTCGCATCGGTCATTTAATACGCTCCTATTCTCCGCGCCCGTCCGCTCCGCCGGAAGGCGCTTCATTCGGCCGCCACAACGTTTCCGGGCAGCCCATTTGCTTGCTGGCGGACCGGCTCCAAACAAAAAAGGCGTCGCTCAAGCGGTTGAGATATTTCAGTGTATCGCCCGCGACTTCCTCGGTTCGCGCCAGGGCCACACACAGCCGTTCCGCGCGCCGGCAAACCGTGCGGCAAACATGCAATTCCGCATTTAACCGCGATCCGCCCGGCAATACGAAAGAGCGAAGAGCAGGCAGATCGACCAGCTCCTTGTCCATCTCTTCTTCAAGCCATCGGGTCTCCGCTTCCGTGACCCGCGGCTGCCGCTCGTGGACATCTTCAGGACGCGTGGCGAGGATCGACCCCAAGTTAAAGAGTTCGTGCTGCACCTTTGTAAGTGTGGCCACAAGTCCAGTAAGCGAGGCGTCGCTTGCGCTCTCACGTGCCATGCCCACGAACGCATTGAGCTCGTCCACCGTTCCGTAGCACTCGATGCGGAGATCGTCTTTGCTGACGCGCTGCCCACCTACCAGGCCGGTGGAACCGGAATCGCCGGTCCGTGTGTAAACCCGGTTGATGGCGAGTTTAGGCTCGTTGAAAGGCTCTTTAGGAGCGTCCACGGAGACTCCATTTCATGCCGCCGATCACCGTCAGCTTCGGCGACGGGTAACCGAAAACTTCCTCGTAGCGTTCGTTGAACAGATTGCGTGCGGTGCCGAACGCGGACAATCCGTCCTTGAGCCGCAAGTTGATGTTGAGCGCGACGTCGGCATAGCCGGGATTGGGGAAGAACCCCGCGCTGGGGCCGTAGTTCGGTTCCGAATCGAGCGCGTCGCCGCGCACGTAGCCGGTCATGTCCCCGGTGACGCGCCCGCGCGTCAGCACAACGCGGAACGAACCCGATTGCGGCGGACGCCGCGCGAGCTGCTGACCGACGCGGTAATATTGCGCGGCTAAACCTCCGGAATGATTCAGAGCCAGCACCTCCGTGTCGAGGTAGGTATAGTTTCCCGCAAACGTGAGCCAACGGGAGGGCCGGTAGTTCAACGATGCTTCCAAGCCTTGCGCTTTTGAGTTGGCCAAGTTATCCGAAGAAAACCTGCTCAGGTTAGCGAGCGAGCCGCCCAGCGTCACGATCAAATCGCGGTATTTCGAATAGAAGAAGGAGCCGTCCACGACGATTTTGCCAGAGGCGAAACTTCCCGAGACCCCGGCGTCCGCTGTGACGGACCTTTCGGGTTTGAGATGGGGATTGGTGGTGAAGGCCAGATCGAAGCCGCCCGGCGGACGGATGCCGGTTCCGAACGAAGCGTGAAAACGCGTTCCGCCCGCGAGCGCATAGCCCGCGGCGATCTTCGGATCCACGCGGCTGTATTGCTGTGACGGCAGCACGGGGCTCGCGGGGATTGCCGGAGTCTGGAAGATATCTCCGCGCGCTCCCGCTTGCAGATAGAGCCTGCCGAACTGGAAGCGGTTTTCCCAATAGATGCCTTCGCCATCGCGGCGCAGCGGGTAGATGTTGAAGTTCGTGTCGGTGACATAGGTGTTACGCACTTCTTCGCGCTCCCAGGCGAACCCCGCCGCCATCGTCCAATCGCGGGAAACGCTGATCACCGCGCGCGCTTCGCTTTGCCCCCGGATATCTTTATTGAAGCTGTTTCCGTAAGGGCTGGCATAGAAGTTATTGGCCAGGAAAAAGCCTCCGAAGAGTTCGCCGCGCACGCGGTTGGACAAGTCCGCTCCGTAATGAAATCCGTAATCGGAGTCATTGTTCTTTCCGCGCGAAACGGTGTCGACTCCGCCGTACAGCCCTTCGGGATCGGAACCGTACGGGCCCGGCACGCCCAGTTCATTGGAGTCGAAGTTTCCCGTGGCGCTGAAGCTTTGCCTCGTCCAATTGCGATTCACGTGAAGCAGCAGATTCTCGTTCTGCCAGTCCGAATTGGGAACGCTGCCGTCGGAGTCGATGTCGATGCGCGAGGCCGACGCGGCCAGCCCCCATCCGGCAGCGCTGCCCGAGCCGCTCGCGCCGAAGCGCCGCTCGCTGTGGCTGCCGCCGTCGGCGATCAGGTCGATGGCGGGCCCGCTGTTCTCGCTGGAACGCGTCACGAAATTCACCACGCCGCTGTTCGCATACGAGCCGTAAACGGCCGATTGCGCGCCCCGCACCACTTCAATGCGCTGGAGAAAGTCCGCCGGCACTTGCGAAAAATCGAAGCCGCCGCCGTAAGTAAAGCTGTTCAGGGGAATGCCGTCGATGGTGACCAGGGCATAGTTGGATTCGCCACCGCGCAGAAACGCGGAAGTGACTCCGCCGCGCCCGCCGGACTGTGAAATAGTTACGCCGGGCAAGGTGCGCATCAGCTCCGAAGCTTGCTCTTCATTGCGTCCGCGGATTTCTTCTCCGGTAATCACGCTGATGCTGCTCGCTTGTTCGCTCGCCGGAGTATCCAACGCCGAGCCGGCAACTTGAACCGAATCCTGAACCGGGGCGACGGCCATGGTCACTGCGATCGCACTGCCGCTCGGATGAAGCAGGCTTTGCGTGGCAAAGCCAGTGGCGGTGACGACGAGCCGGATCGAGACTGGCGCTTCTTCAAACTGAAACTGCCCGTCGCGTCCGGTGGTCCGTTCCGAGGCCAATCCTACGCGGTTAAAGAGTCCCACATGAGCGCCGGCAATTGGGGCGCCGGAACTGTCGGTGATCCGGCCGGAAAGAGATGCGGCCGCCGCGATATTGGCGGACGCGAAAAGGCACAGCAATGCTGTGTGAATCGTCTTCGTCATAGAGCAGCCCTCCGCTGCCGCGCGTCGATGCGCGCACTTGCTTGCCCGATCGGTCTCCTGACTTGCGCTTCATCGTCTTGATCTGCCTTCCCATCCCCTTTCGGGAACAGTGGCGCACTGCGATCAAGCCTCCACGCTTACAGTGGCGGGGCCGTGCTGGATTTTCACCAGCTTCCCAACTGCTATCGGACAGTGTTCTTTTGGAACTTCTATAGCTTACCGTAAGAAATCGGCCAAACTCCGCACAGCTCAAGAAGAAGCGGCGAAAATCGAACAATGCAGACGCAAGATTGGCTTGGCTGTCCGCTTATATCGTCCGACCCCGAGAGTGTGCACGGCGAACCTGTGTTCAAGGGAACGCGTCTGCTTGTGGAGACCATCACGGATAATGTGGATGCTTATATGGAGCTTCAGGGGCAGAGTCTGGAAGAAGCCATAAACTCAACTTTGGAGAGTTTTCCTCACACGCCCGGCGGCGCTGAGGCAATCCGCGCTGTGCTGGTGTATCGCGAAGTTCTCGAACAACAGTTCCAGTTTTGAGAGTGCTCTTCGACGAAGGGGTGCCTCGCCAATTGTCATCCCGAACACCGGGTCACGATATTGGGAAACTCTGCGGCCGCACCTTTCTGAGATCATTTCCGCCATCAGTCGATGTCAACCCGGGACGGTGACCAGAATCAATTGCGGCAGGTTTGTGGCAGCAAAGTTCAGAAAGCGGAAGCCGACGCAACGCGAATCGTCCAAGTAAACTGAAAGGCGAACGGGTTCTCGTCGTCCCATGCGCCGTCTCCGATTTTGCTTGTGCGTGGCGCTCCTCGCCGCGCTCCAGGCGTGTGTGAATCGCGGCGCTGCCCCGTCGGCTAGCGTTGTTTTCGCCGGGCCCGTGGAGCTCCCTCTGCACGAGGACATCAAGCCGAAATCGAAAGTGGTCGCGCGCGTTCATCACGGCGACAAGCTGGAGGTTGTGCTGCAGCGGCGCAGACTGTACAAGCTCCGGACCTTTCAGCGTGTTGAAGGCTGGACGGACGAACGCAATCTGATGAGCGCGGAACAGATGCAGTCGCTGGAAAACCTGGAGAAGCACGCCCGCGCGCAGCCGTCGCAGGGAGTGGCGTCCACCTACGAAGTGTTGAACGTCCACACGGAGCCGCAGCGCTTTTCGCCGAGCTTTGTGCAAATCCGCGAAGGCGAAAAGTTCGACGTGATCGCGCATCAGACCGCGCCGCGGGCCGAACCCGCGCATCGCGTGCTTGTGAAAACGCCGCCGCCTTCCGCGTCGTCGAGGAAAAAGACTGACCGGAAAAAACTGCCGCTTCCGCCGATCCCGCCCGGTCCCAAACCTCCCGACGATTGGGTCGAGCTTTCAGAAGAGCGGCAGCCGCCCCAGCCCGCTAAAGCAGCCAACGCGGCGCAAGATGATGCGTCTGAAGCCGAGCCCGTTCCGACGGACGACTGGACCCTGGTACGCACGGCCAAGGGAGTCGCCGGTTGGGTGCTGACCAGCCGCATCTATTTGGCGATTCCGGATGAGGTGGCGCAATACGCCGAAGGCCATCGCATCACAACCTATTTTTCCCTGGGCAAAATTCGTGACGATGAGCTCAATCTAGATAAAGACATCTGGCTGTGGACCACCATTCATGCCGGGCAGCATCCGTTCGACTTCGACAGCTTCCGCGTGTTCACTTGGAATCCGAAACGCCACCGCTACGAAACGGCGTACATCCAGCGGACGGTGGAAGGCTTTCTGCCCGTTCTGGTCAGGAAAGAAGGCGGCGAGGAGACGTTCTCGGTGTGCCTGGCCGACGACAACGGCGCGCGGTTCCGCAAGCGGTTCGCAATCGTCGACCGCCACGTGCACGTGATGGATGTCCAGCCCTGCGTGGCTCAGCCGATAGCCGGGACGGTCGCTATTTCAGCGGTCCCGTCGGCTCGTCCCGAGCCGCCGTCATTTACTGACAAGCTGAAGCAGCGGCTGGCGGGGAGGTAGGTCACCGCTGATGCTAAGTCTTCAATACTGATTCAGACTCGGCCGATCCTCGCGCGTTCGCTGCGTCCAGCAGCAGAATCCGGTTACCCAAATGCAGCTCCAGGATTTCGCAAACCGAGCTTCCGATGATCATCAGCACCCCGACAAGAAAAAGCGGAAACAGCAGTTCGTTCCAGCGCGGGTCCAGGGCCATCAAGCTGATCACGATCACCATAAACGAGAACACGCAAATCGCGCCATACAGCAGCATGTGAGACGCCGCGGTCAGTCGGAGTCGGCGCACGAAAATAGAAAACTGCTTGCTGATATTGGCGCGGCGCTCGGCCGAAGTGGACGCGTCCCGGTATTCGGTTCCCAGCGAGCGGAGGCGGTCCGCCATGGACGAATGCTTCGCCCCCACGCCGCCGATCAGGATCGCCGACGCGGAAATCATCACGGCAGGCGTCACGGCCGAAGCGATGATGTTGATCGCGCCGGAAACAGGTGCGGGCACTAATATTTGGAGGCAAGCAGCACGATCGCCTGCGCCTCGGCGGACCGACCTTCGCCGACCGGCCCGACCTTTTCCGCGGTCTTGAATTTCACCGATACCGCGTTGAGATTCAGCTTCAGCGCTTGCGCCAGCTTTTCCCGGATCCGCTGCCGGTAGTCGCTCAGCTTCGGGCTCTCGATGACGACCGTGGAATCTACGTTGACAACCTTGAAACCGGCATCGCAGGCCAGTTTCTCCACTTCCGCCAGCAAACGCAAACTGTCGGCGTCCTTCCACTTCGGATCGGTATCGGGGAAGTGTGTTCCGATATCTCCGAGCGCGCTGGCGCCCAGAATGGCGTCCACGATTGCGTGAATCAAGATGTCCGCGTCGGAGTGGCCCTCCAGCCCGTTCTCCGATTCGATTCGGACGCCGCCGAGCACCAGCGGACGGCCCGGCACTAGGCGATGGCTGTCCCAGCCGAGTCCGTTTCGGAATTTCGTCATAACGCCTGCCCTTGGCTGACCAGGCGGCGGCTGTCCTGCTCGAGAAACAAGCGGGCCAGTCCCATGTCGCCGGGCCGCGTGATCTTGATGTTGCGTTCGCTGCCGAGCACCACGCTGATCTCCACCGCGTCCAATCGTTCCACTAGGCTGGATTCATCGGTGCCGGTGAAGTTGTCCTGACGCGCCTGATCGAACGCTTGTTTCAGCACCTCGTAGCGGAAAACTTGAGGAGTTTGCGCCAGCACCAGGCGTTCCCGCGAAAGAGTGGTGCGCACCTTGGCGCCCGACGCTTGAGCGCTGCTCACCTGTTTCACTGTGTCAACGGGAACAATGCCGACGATCGCGCCGCCATGCGCTTCGGCTTCGGCGATTGCTCGGTCAATCATTTCCACATCGACGAAAGGGCGCACGGCATCGTGAACCGCAACAAGTTCGGTGTTCGGATGAAGCGCGGCGAACGCGTTTTCAACGGACTGCTGCCGCGTGTCGCCGCCCGCCACGGCGCGCACCGATGCTTTGCTGGTTTCGCGAAGCATCAGGCGCCCCAAAAGCTCCGTAACCCACTCTACGTCGTCGGCGCGGACCGCCACCACCACTTCACCGACGCGCTCCGACTGCAGCATTCGGTGGACGGTGTGGGCCAGAATCGGCGAGCCGTCCAGCAGCATGAATTGCTTCCGGCTGGTGCCTCCGCCTTCCGCGCTCGCGCGCCCCATGCGGGTGCCCAGTCCGGCGGCGGGCAAGATCACGGCAACTCGGCTAACGGATTTATTCTCGCCTATGGCGTGGAGCGCTGCTTCAGGATTGGAGTCGAGTCCCGAGGCGGCGTTCAGGAGAACTCTAGTGCCGGGGCGGGCGAATTGAGCGGTGCGGCTTGGCTGTTGCGCTCGGGGCTTTCGCTCGTATTGATCAGTATCAACTGAGCTTCGGAACGCGAACGCGTCGTCATGAAATCGCGAAAATTTTTCTTGACAACCACGCCAGATGATCTTCTATGAAATAACTCATCGACACAGCATCGGGCCAAGCGTCGTCGAAGCTCGAATGCGAATACGACAGCTACGGGAACTGGACAAATTGCATCCAGATCGTCGAACGAGAAGGTCAGAAATCTGTAGAGCAGCGATACAGGCGCAATATCATGTACCGTCAGACCAACTGAATAGCGGCACCGTAACCCGAACCATGCTCCAGCGCAGTTTCTAACACTGACCCAGAACCGCGAGTTTTGCTACATCTCTCCCGCGGCATGCTCCTTGCGCGCTACCCGGTCGGGAGCAAACGTGTGCGCGGTGTCATGTTTGGCGAAAATCATTTTCCCCGCCGTAGTTTGCAGCACGCTGGTCACGGACACATCGATAGTTTTCGAAATCATGCGCTTGGCATTGTCCACCACCACCATCGTGCCGTCGTCCAGGTAAGCCACACCCTGGTTGTACTCTTTGCCTTCTTTGAGAATGAACACGCGCATGCTTTCGCCGGGAAGCACGATGGGCTTCAGAGCGTTGGCCAGATCGTTGATGTTCAAAACCTCCACACCGCGCAGCTGCGCGACTTTGTTCAGGTTGAAATCATTGGTGACGATTTTGGCTTTGCGCGCTTTAGCCAGCTCAATCAGCTTCAGGTCCACTTCGCGCACGTGAGGAAAATCTTCCTCCACGATCCGCACGCTCGAGTTGGTCATCTTCTGAATTCGCTGGAGCACGTCGAGTCCGCGCCTGCCGCGATTCCGCTTCATAGAATCCGGTGAATCGGCCACGGCCTGCAACTCCCGCAGCACGAACTCCGGAATGATGAGCATGCCGTCCAGAAAACCCGTGTCGGCGATGTCGGCGATGCGGCCGTCGATGATCACGCTGGTATCCAGCACCTTGCAATCGGACTCCGCGCCTTTGCCCGCGATCACTCCCCGCGAACCGCCTTCGAACTGAATCGCGTTCTGCCACCCCAGCGCCGCGCCCGAATACGCGAAAAGAGCCAGAACGGACACGGCCGCGAAACGGTTCGCGCCGGGGTCGGGAAAGGGGAAATGCGCCAGCGCCAGGATGGCGAGACAGCCTCCCAGCAGGCCCAATCCGCCGCCGAGAGCCGCGCCGGTCCGGTTTGCGGACGGAATCCGCGACCAGGCAAACTCGGCCGCGACAAACAGCGCGCCCGCGGTCAAACCAGTCATTCCGCCCGCCCAGAGCGAAGTCTGAAACGGTCGAAAAACCACGCCCGCCAAAAACAAACTGAAAACAACGAAAACACGAAACCACAAACTTTGAGACAATGAAGTACCGCCTTGAGGCAGAGGAGGCGCGAATCAACAGCCAGCGCTACGGAATTGTAGCACCGCGTTAGACATTCCGTAAAGAAGTGTATGCGAGGTACAGCCAGATTTCAGTTTTCACACGGTTCCAGCCGGGGTGGCTGCCTTCCCGCCGAGACGTTCGCCCCGGCCATTCGTCCTTCCAGGTAGCTCGGTCTTTCACCATGCGCTCGGTGCTCTCCAGAATTGTGCTTGTTCTTTGTCTGTATCCGCACGCTTGGGCCGCTGAAGAGCCAGCCAGCCGAGTTGTCACAACGCCCGGCGCCGAGGGGACGGAGCTGATCACGTTCTTCCGTGGCGACGTGCCCCAGTTTGCTGTCCTCCAAGACACACTGGGCAGTCCCGATGCGCGCATCCATCGATTCCGCCAGGCGTGGGACTTCACTTATGCCCGGCCGAACTGGAAACAGCGGCTGGCCGCCGCCGTCCCGTTTTTCTATCACCGCTCGGCTTCCAATCCCGGCGAACGGGACAAACCGCCGCATCCCATCATCGACTTCTCCCGCCCCACGCAAGGAACCGCGCCGCGCGTTGCGGGAAACGTTCTGCAATCCACTTTGTTCGACAGCTATGGCGCTCTCTTGCGCGCCCCCACGCGCTCCTACCGCGGAAGCGCGAATGACTATCGGAACATGGCTCTGGTCCGCTCGCTCGACATCGTGAGCGGCGGCACAGGTGCTCATTCCGACGCGCTTCCACCCGAGTTGCGGGACGAAGACTGGGATATGGTGCGCGGGCGTCTGCTGCTGGCGCGGCGTCTTCTCGGGAACTACGTCTCCACGGAGCGTGCATCGGCGGCAGCGGTTGCGGCGGAGGACCGCGATTACGAAACGCGCGCGGCGAATTGGGACCTGCTGCGGCAAGCCGCGGAAGAGAACGGTTTGTATGTCCGGCCTTTGAATCCCGCCGACGCTTCCGGTCCTCCGCGACACGCAGTGCTTTGGATAGCCGAGACCGCACTGTCAAGCGACGCTCCCGTTTTCAAGTCGGGAACCCTCAACATCTCCGACCCATTCCGCGACAGCCGTCTCAAGCAATGGACGGGATATACGGACACCTGGTCCCTGGACGCCGACGGCGCCGTGGTAAGCCCGAAGGCAGCAGGCAGCCAGTCCGTGAAAATGATTCCGTTGGCTCTTTACGCGCTCGATTATCCGCGGGTCCCGCTCCTCCTAGCCGATTTCCGCACCAACCGCGCCAAGCGCCGGGAACTGCTGCGCCACACCGCGGACGACCTCGCCACCGGAATCTTCGGGATGACGCCGTACGCCAGCCTGCCTTGGTTCGCCGCCCGTTCCAGCTTTCTCTGGTTCCGCGACCGCCACGGTGCCGCCATGAACCGTTCGCAGCGCCTTGCTTCCTACGCACTTCTCCGGGAGGAATTGTCGGACGGGAACGCGGGCACGCTAGCCATCGATCCCGAGTTTCGCCGGCTGCTCCAAACCAAGCTCGATGCTCTTGCGCTGAACCCGTTTGAGCAAACAGCGGAACAGGAGACGGCGCTGGCCCAGCTGCAATATGCGGCTCTCACACGGTCGCTCACGCCCGGTTCGAAAATCATCCGCGACGTCATCCGGGAGCGGACCCGCGAATACCGTCAGGCGCAATCGCCCAAGACCGCGCCGGCTGCCGAGCCCGCGGACCTGACTGCGGCCTTAGCGCGTCAGCGCCTATCTGGCTCGGCCGAGCCTCTTACGCCCCCCGTCGCTTCGGCAGGCTTCGGGCGGTGAACCTCGCCGCGCGCTTCGGGATCGCGCTAACTTTCGCGGTCGTTCTCCCAGCTTCTGCGTTTACTGGCCTTTCCGGCGCGCTTGCCGCCCCGCCCGTCCGCCGCATCATCATCTTCAAGTTTGACGGGCTCAATGCCCGCTTGGTCGAAAGGTGGATGGGCGAATCCGACCCGCGCACCGGCCGCAGCCGGCTGCCGTGGATCGCGGAAATCTTCGGCCGCAACGGCACGCGGCTCAGCAACTTCTTCGTCCGCGGCATCAGCCTGTCCGCGCCGTCCTGGGCCGAACTCGACACCGGACGCCATTCCGTTATCCGGGGCAATGTCGAATACGACCGCTGGACGCTCCACGCCGACGATTACCTGAATTTTTTTCCTTTCTACCTGGAATCAGCGCGCAAGAAAGAGTCCGATATGCCTGGCGTGAAAATCCTGGACGACACCGGCTCGCCGCTGCTGCTCGATCAGTTCGGGGCGGGGGAGCGCTGGCAAAGCTACCAGCTGTATCAGCGCGGCAACCGCTGGAGCGTGATCCGGCGCAGTGTTCCCAACTACGCCAGAGTCCGGTCGCCCCGCCAGCTCTTCGAAGAATATGAAACGGGCCTCGATCTCAGTGAGAGCATACTGGAGGAGCAGGAACGCCAGCTAATCCGGGCGCTCGCCGATGACCGGCTCGCGTACCTGGACTTGTTCTCCGGCGACTACGATCACGCCGCGCATGCTTCCAACGATCTTCAAGCGCAGCTCCGCGCGCTTCAGTCGCTCGATGCTTTGGTCGGCCGCGTTTGGACCGCCGCGCACGCCAGCAAACTTGCGCCGGACACCCTTTTTGTTCTCGTCAGCGATCACGGCATCAACACCTCGCCCGCTGTTCTCAGCCAAGGCTACAGCCTGGTGAGCTACTTCAACAGCGCCGCCGGCGGCGGCCAGCACGTCATCACCGACCGCTATCCGCTGAGCACATTGCGGATCCGCGGGCTCGACCCCCTGGTCCACAAAGTCATTAACCCGAGCTCCGCGTCCGCATATCTGAAAAACCAGGAAGACGATTACCCCACCGTGCTCCTCGATGTCGACGGCAACGAACGCGCAGCCGTGCAGCTCCGGAGCAACGCGTGGAACATTGCCCAGCTGCTGCTCCAGTGCGCCAATGACGCCAAGCTCTCCGCTCCGCTGCGCGCCGCTGCCCGCGCCGAACTGTCCCGCTGGGCGGAAGCGCAGTCCGCCGAGTGGCGCGGCGAAAAAGCGGAAGCTGAGCAAGACTTGGCGGCGATCGCCCGCGCGGCCGATGTGGCTCATGCCGCTTTCGTGCGTTTGAACCGCGCTTGGACCGCCGCTGACCGCGACGCCGGACGCGATCTGGAAGCACGTCGGTGGGAAGCCCTCGAAAGAAGGCTGCGGGAACAGCACGACAGTTACCGGCAGTTCATCCGCGCCGCCGACGCGTTCTTGGCCATGCCGCGCGACGCGAAAGAGTCGCTGGTGCCTAAGCGATCGCTGGGCGGTTTCAATTCACTGTTCGATCTCCAGCACTACGTGGTCGGCCTCGGCCCCGAAGGACTCCGGCTGGACGCCGCTGGCCGCGTCGATCTCGACCGAAGCTTCCGCCGTATCGACTATCTCGAGGCTCTCACTGCTCTCCGCGTCCGCAATCAAGTGCAAGCCGCGATCTCCAGCCATCCGGTGGACTTCGTGGCCGTCCGCCTCAACACGGAACAGGCGCAAACCGCTTTTTCCGAACAGGTTCTGCTGGCCGCAGTTGCGCTCTACAGCGGTCCCGACCGGCAAGCCGTGATTCTGTACCGCGAAGAGGGTCAAGCTCTGCAAATCCGCTACGTCTCTGTTTCCGGTCTCGCCGCTTCGCCGGGCGGAGAGATCCGCTTTCAGCCGACGGATTGGTGCGCGGGAATTCCGTTGCAGCTCTGGGAGGATACGACTCTTCGTCTCCCGCCCGGGGCAGCCGATCGCGGAGGTTGGTTGAACTCTTGGCACAGCGAAGCGGAATGGTTCGAAGCCACGGCCCCCGCGCGCTACTCCAACGCCGTCATCGGATTGTCCGAACTATTCCGGCCCGTCTCCGTATCCGTCCCCACCTGGGCCCGCGATCTCTCACCGGCCGATCAGGAATCTGTTCTCCTCTTCGAGCGGATGCGCCGCAATTTGGTGCAGCCCGACTTCGAACTCTTCGCCTCGGATCACTGGAACTTCAACGTCCGCAACTTCAATCCAGGAGGGAATCATGGCGCGTTTTTCCGCGAGTCTACGCGCTCCGTGCTGATGTTCTCGGGCGCGTCCGTGCCCCGCGCGGTGGTGATTCCAAAGCCCTACGACAGCTTGAACTTCATGCCCACGATGCTGGAATTTCTGGGGCGTCCGGCGTCCGGTTTCGCGGCGCCCGCGATTTCGTTCACGACCGGCGGCGGTCAGCTATCAACGCCGGAGCAGTAGGCGCGGCTAAGAAAGCAGCATCGATTAAAAGTCCAGAACGCAACCTGCGGGCTTGCGTCAGTCCGAACCAATCCACTTCAGCTTGAGCGCGTGCTCCTTTTTCCGGAGCGCTCCTATTTCCGGATCCCCTGTGACAAGAGGAATCTTCCGCCAGATGGCGGTTGCAACTGCGAACCCGTCGGCGTAGGCGATCGCATACTTCGCTTTCAGAAGCGCGGCCTCCAGCACAAGTTCGTCCGTCGCGGTTATCGTCGTGATGCGCGACCGAAGATCGTCGAGCACAATTTCAGCTGCCGCGACACCCTTGGATTTAACTGTTTTGACGGTAAGATAGAAAACCTCGCCCAAGTTCACAATATTCATGAAGAGCCGGTTCTCTCCGCGCTCAGCGGATTCGAAAATTGATCTCACCCGCGCTGCGGCGGGCTGTTGACCCTTGAGCCAAGCCATCACTGCCCAAGAATCTAAGAGAAGCGCGCGCACCTATAACCAACGCTGCTCTTTGGCCAGTTCCATCGCTCGATCTTGTTTTTTGAGAGCATCCGTATCGGCGCCAGCGAGAAGCCCCTCTAATTCGTCAAGTGATCTGCGATGTTTTGGCGCTTCTTTGGCGCTCCATGCATCAAGCGCCTGATAAACCGCTTCCTGAAGACTCACGTCTCTCATGGCCGCAACGCTCTTGAAGCGCCGAAGTTCACTTTCGGGAATCCGAACCGACAACAGCTTGCTTGCTTGCATGCCAGCATTCTAACACCGTTGTCTCATGCAGGACAACTCTTCGTCCCGCTACGCTAATACTTCATTCGGCACCCTCGCATGCCCACCTTCTTCCACCTCGACATGGACGCGTTCTTCGTCTCCGTGGAAGAGCTCTTCGACCCTCGGCTGAAAGGCAAACCGGTCGTGGTGGGCGGACAGGCGCACGAACGCGGCGTCGTCTCCGCCGCTTCCTACGCCGCCCGCAAATTCGGCGTCCACTCCGCCATGCCGCTGCGCACGGCCCACAAGCTCTGCCCCCAAGCCATCTTTATAGACGGCCACCCCGAACGTTACCGCGATTGCTCGCGCGCAGTCCGCGCTGTGCTCGACGGCTTTAGCCCGCTCGTTCAGATGGCGTCCATCGACGAAGCCTATCTCGACATGACCGGCACCGAACGCCTCCACGGGCCGCCGCTCAAAGCCGCACACGATCTCCACGCCGCCATCGGCCGCGCCACACAGCTCAACTGCTCCATCGGCATCGCCGCCTCGCGCCTGGTCGCCAAAGTGTCCTCCGACCAGGCCAAGCCCAACGGCATCCTGTGGATCATCCCCGGCCGCGAAGCGCGCTTTCTCGCGCCGCTCGAAATCCGCAAAATTCCCGGTGTCGGCAAAGTGTCCGAAGCCGAACTGCACCGTCTGGGCATCCGCCGCGTGGCCGATCTCGCGCTTCTGGACGAGGCTGTCCTGTCACGGCGCTTCGGTAAATGGGGCCTCGCGCTGGCCGGCAAATCCCGCGGCGAGGATGCGGGCGGCTGGTTCGACGAAGCCGTCGGCGAGCGCTCCGATCCCAAGTCGATCAGCCACGAACACACCTTTTCCGCCGACACGGCCGACGCAGGGCTCCTCGAATCCACCCTGCTCAAGCTGTCCGAAATGGTGGCGCGGCGTTTGCGCGAGCACACCCTGCACGCCCGCACCGTGCAGATTAAGCTGCGCAACACGGCATTCGAAACGATGGTGCGCTCGCGCTCGCTCCCGCAAACCACCCAGCTCGACCGCGACCTATTCCGCACCGCGCGCGATTTGTTCTTCGAAAACTGGAGACCGGGCTCCACCGTGCGCCTTCTCGGAGTTCACGTATCCAACCTGACCCGCGAAGCCGGCCAGATGGACCTGCTCGAGGACGCCAAAAGCGCGCGCTGGCGCGAAGCCATGACGGCCGCCGACCGCCTGCGCGACCGCTTCGGCGAAAGCGCGCTCGGCTTAGCGGGCGGAATGCGCGGGCGCTTTAGGGAACGCACGCATGAGGCAATGCCAGCGAGAGAGAAAAATGCGCCAGCGGCTAGCGAGAAAAAGGAGTGAGCAGGCGCGCAACTCACAGCGATACCGGCAACACCATGGCGAAAAAAGGGAGAATCGAAAACGCAGCCGAAACTCAAGCCCAAGCCCAAGCTGAAGCTTCCCGATCTCCGCGACCTTTGGCGGCGCATGCCGTCCGTACCTGGAGACAGCGGACGCTTTCTGGAAGAAGATCGCTGATCAAGGCCCGCTCGAACTTCCAGCGCTGCCGTTTACAGCCTCTGAAGAAAAACCGCCTTCCCGGCGTTACACTACCGGTTGGTGTCTTCCGACGCGCTTGCGCTCCCGCAACCCCCGCGCCTCGTTCGTGCCGAGACCATCAGCGGCCTGAGCAAAGCCTTCCGTCCCGAACCGCTCAGCGCCGACGAAATGGCCGAGTTCTACTCCAAAGAACTCGAAAAATGCCGCGCCAACCAGCTCCTACGTTCCCTGCGTGAAGACCTGCTCGAATCGGCCGATCAGCATTTGTTTTTCAAGGGAGTCCTGTACGGAAACCGCGGCGTCGGCAAGTCCACCGAAGTGAACCGCCTTCTGAAAGAGCAGTCTATCGGCTCGCGCTTTGTCACCGTCCGGCTGGACGCTCTGGACGAACTTAATCCGCAAACCTTCAGCGCGGTGGACATCTTCGCCCTGCTCCTGGTCAATCTGATCGAAGCGTGTGCGCGAACCTGCGACCGCATCGGCCTGCCGTTCCACGAACGCGACAACATGATCGCGAGCGTTCAAACCGTTTTGGAGCCATTCTTTCCGGAACTCCAAAATAAAGAGCAATTGACTAAGACTGTCGGCGGCGCGGGCGAACTGGGATTTCTCAATCTGGTGAAGCTCTCCATCCGCGCCGAAGGACAGCGGAAAGTCGACACCGTTGCTAGACGCGAAACTCTTACCGCTCTCAGCGGCGGTCTCGACCTTCAAATCTCCGCAATCAACCGCGTTCTTCCGGATCATGAACTCCTGGTTGTCGGCGAGAATTTCGATAAAGAACAAATTCCCCAGAAGCTCCTCTACGACACCTTTATCCAGTACGCCAGCCTGATCCGCGGCTTGCGCCTCCATCTGCTGTTCACGCTGCCTGTCCCTTTTGTGAACTCCTATGGAAGCGAGCTGCCCTTCCGCCGCGAAAACCGGTATGCCGTTTACGATATTCCTGTCTCCGAAACACCCGCGGATCACCCAAGTCCCGGACTCGAGGCTCTCCTGGACCTAGTCGGCAAGCGCGCCGACTACCAACGGATTTTCGCGGCCGACGCTCTCAATCTGCTGCTGCGCCTCGGGAGGCGACCTCTACTATCTGTTTGCGCTCATCTTAAAATCGGGGCGTTTGGCCCGCTTCCGCGCCGAAGATCACCCCGGTTCCGCCGGGCGCGTTCTTCTGGCCGACGCCAAAGCCGCGGTGGGCGAACAGCTCGGAATCTTCCGCAATGAGCTGGGCACCAGCCCCAGCGATCCCGACCAGACCACTTGGGCAGTCAAGCGCCAGAGACTTCGCGATATCTACGACAAAAAACCCGATGCGGCGGTTCCCGACCCCGCTCTTTACCAGCTTCTCCGCAAGCGCGCGGTCTTGTTTTTTAACGGCACGGGCCGCTACGGGCTCCATCCGCTCGCAGTCGAAATTCTGCGCGAGCAGTTCCGCAACGATGAGACGTTTATCGATCGCGGCGGCGGTCTCGAAGACCAACCGTCGTGACCTCCGGCTCATGCGAGTGGGTGTTCCGGGCTCTGCGCGATTGGGCACTCGAAGTCGGCCATGGGATGGCGCTGGTCTCCTACAGGTCGCCCGGCGCCCGCGATGCCGTCATCGCGCAGCTCGACCGAGCGCTGTCTGAGAGCGGCCGCACGAGTTCCGTTCTGCAGTGCACCGCGCTGGACGACCCCGGCGAATTCCTTGCGCGCATCCGCGCCAGTTCCGCCTATGCTTTGTCGGTCGTCGATCCCGACCGGCTTCTGTTCGGCGACAACGAAGACCGTGCGCCGTTTTGGATCAACTTCAACCGCGAAGCCATCACCGGCCGTCCCGGCGTCCAGATTTGGTGGGTGTCCCCGAGCGGCGCCATCCGCATCGGAGCGGTGATCCCCGATCTGCGCCGCTTTTTTCTCTTTCGCGAAGAACTGACGGAGTCAATGGATGTCGAAACCGGCAATTTGGCAGGAGCGGCGGCGCAGCTAATCGTCGCTTTCGAGCAGCCTAATCGAGGCCACTCGCGCGCCGAGGCTCTCATCGAGCAGGCGTTCCGGGCGGCCGAATCGAAGCGAACCAATCCTGCGCGAATCTGGCTCGAACTGGCGCTCCCCGGAATCGGAACGATGCTGGAGAACGAGCGCATTACCCGGGCACTCGAAGAATTCACCCGGCTTGTGAAGCAGATTGGTGATCCCGGCGAAGCTCTTCAATCCGAGGCCGATCGCCAGAGACAGCATCCCGACTGCGTCACCGACACCGAGCGGGAGGTGCTGGCGAACGGGTGGATTACGCTGTCTCGTGCGATGGCGGAGCAGGCTTATTTAAAGACCGCGCTTTCCGCTGCTGAGAACGCGGAAGATGCTTATCGGGAGCTGGCAAAGAAACGACCCGAAGCTTTTCTTCCCGGTCTGGCTCGCGCGCTGAACAACGCAGGAAACAGGCTGAGCGATCTCGGCCGTCCGGAAGATGCTTTGGAGCGGACCCAAGAGGCTGTGGACATATACCGGAATTTGGCGCGGAAGCAACGGTCGGCTTTTCTTCCTACCTTGGCGCGTTCCCTGAGTAATTTGGGGAACAGACTGATCGATTTGGGCCGTCCGGAAGACGCCTTGATTCAAGCGGAGGAGGCCCTAACCATCTATCGCGAGCTTTCGCGGGAACAGCCGGGATTCTTTCTTCCGGGTCTGGCCCATTCGCTTCACAACTTGGGAACGATGCTGATCGATCTTGGCCGCCCGCAGGAGGCTCTGCGTCGAAGCGAGGAGGCGGGAGCAATTTATAGGGGTCTGGCGAAGCAATCGCCGGAGGCGTTTAAACTAGACTTTGCGCGTTCGCTCGGTTCCTTGGGCCTTCTACGGATGTCTGAAGATCCGCCGGCGGCATTTGCATATTCCGAAGAGGCGCTTCGTGTGTTGAGCCCGTCTTTAAAGGATCTGCCCGCATCTTACGAATCTCTGATCAGGTTTCTCCTAGATCGTTATCGCTCCGCCGCCGCCCGCGCGCACGTCTCCATTGACACGGAACTTGTTAACCGGATTGAAGAGCAGCTCGCCAACTTTGCCACCGCCCGCGTTTCCCGCAAAGACTTGACTTAGTTGCTAATTCTTGGGTTGCTGGGCTACGCACGACACTCTAGAAAAACGTCCCGGCATGAAACGGCGGGAAGCTCGGTTTCCGCCGTTCCATCTCTTCGATCGCGGCAAATCTACGGCAGCGACGGCGAGTTGTACAGGTTCTGGCCGATCTGCGTCGACCAGGTTCCGCTCGCATTGGCGTACTCGCCGGAGAACCACGTCCCCGTAACCCGCGGGTCTGACAGCTCCGGCGAAACCGCGTAGTAATCGCCCCAGCGGTTACGCGTTCCGTCGAACTCGTAATAATAGCTCAGCCCGTTTGCCAGGTAGTAACCGGCATCGTGCAGAGTCAGCGATGTTACGCGCTTGGACGTGTAAGCCACCCCAGGGTACCCGTTGTCGTCCGAATATGCGTAAACCAGCGTCATGTTCCCTTCCGCGTCGACCTGCGGAACGCCGTAGTAATTGGATCCGTTGGTTCCCCGGCCGCCGCAGTAATAGCATTCCTCTTCCCGGATGATCGCCCCCGTGATGTCCGGGCAAAGGTTCAGGAAGGCTCCCGTGCATCGCGCATTGTTGTCGTTCAGCTGCGGGTCCACGCGGTACCAGATCACCGTCGCGCCGACTCCGCCCGAAGCTTTGGTGTTCAACGACGCATACAACGAACCCTGGGAGTAGGTCACCTCGCCGCTGATCCGCGTATCGCCCGTGTCGATCAGGCAGCTGCCGCTCGAGCATCCCGGCTGCCGCGCTCCCGGCGGAAGCGAATAGTTGTTCGCTGTGGGAATCGTGATCCCCGAAACTTCGACGCCCGGCGAACCCGATGACACCAGCGGATTGGAAATCGCCCAAACCACCAGGCCGTTGCACCCCGACTGGCATTCCCCGTTGCCGAAGTTGATGTTGTAGGAGTTCATCATAAACTCAGCACGCGGCCGGTCTCCCGGGTTTTCGACATTCGCCGGCTGAATCGAATCGACGTTCACCCCCCCAACGTTGAAGTTGTAGCTGTAGTTGTAAGAGAAACCTGCGCCGGTGTACATCGCGGCTTTCGGCAGATACAGAATGAAGTTGCTGATGCCGCCGGCAGCCTGGAAATTCGTGAACCCGACCAGAATCGTGCTCCGGAACTGTCCCAGAGTCGGAAAGTCGGGAAAATCCCCGGCAGCGCCCAGGGTGAAGTGGTAGATATGCCAGCCACCCCGCGGATCTCCGCTGGTTGAAACCGCCACATAGATGGTGCGCGCGCCGAAGTCGTCCGACATCACAATGTACCGGTTTTGATACCAGTCGTAAAGCGCGCGGGAATCGCCCATGGAATCGGCGGGACGCACCCCGAAAAACGCGTTCAGGGATTTGGGATACCCGGATTGCAAGGCTCCGGTTTTGCTGTATATCGCCACGCAGGAATTCAGCACCTGCATTGCGTAGGTGACGCCCACGGCGAGCGCCTGGTCCGGAGGAATGTCTCCGCACGAACTCTGCGCCAGTCCGGCAAACGAGATGTTCGCCACCGGCGTGTCGGCGCTGAGGCCCTCATGAGGGGTGTTGGCGGAAAAAGCCGGACTTGGTCCAGGCTCGAAAGCCGGGGCCGTCCCTGCGGCTGCCCGCTGTTTG